>BLKR01009195.1:0-161383 GCA_011170035.1 Teleogryllus occipitalis
AATAAATAAATAAATAAATAAATAAATAAATAAATAAATAAATAAATAAATAAATAAATAAATAAATAAATAAATAAATAAATAAATAAATAAATAAATAAATAAATAAATAAATAAATAAATAAATAACTCTCGCATGGACGCCGCGCTTTTCTTTCCCAAGAGGTTGCCGTGCATAGCCCCGCGCCGGCTCTCCCCTTCCCCGCGGAAGCTGTGGCGCGTGCCTCTGGACCGGCTCCGGAGGCTCCACCAAGGGTCGGGTGGAGGAGGGGGAGGGGAAAGTGTGCGTGGAGCAAAGGGGCAAGGGGCAGCAATCCGGGAAGGGGGCGGGTCGCAGAATCCTTTGACTCCCCTTGCAGCACCACGGCCTTGGCTCCGCCCTACTCCCCTTCCCACACGCTCGCACAGCCAAGGAAGGGATGTAGGTCGACACCGTGGACCAGTCACTGCCGGCAGCGATGACAGGGACGCGAGCATGTGACTCGTCCACACCAAGATTTAATGCTCACATGAAGTCTCAAAAGATGAAGTAAATCGTTGGTCTCTTGGAGTAATTCAAGAACAATTCATAGAATCAGATTTTTAAAAAAAATATTTTCGCTTTGATTCAATCAACATCACGTAGTCTCTAATTCAAAAACTATTAACGGAAAACCACACAAACCTATGACTTGTGCAAAAAAAAATACAATAAACGAAAATCATTACTACTGTTTCAATTAATTGCCTAAGACACACATAATTTTAAACCGTTGGCTTTTACATTAAACGAAGAAAATTGCGTAACATTGTATAACAGTGCAAAAACGTAAATATTTTAACAAAAATAGTCTTCACGAATACTGCATTAACGTGGCCTAGTGCAAACAAAGTACAACAGTTCTTTACATACCAAAAATATCAAAACGTTGCCCTTCCATAACGCAAAACGTGCGTATCTAATATTAAATAGCAAGTGACCTCTTCTTCGATTCTGGTGGTCGTATGATGTCAGCTATATCGTAAGCAATGACGCACTGAGGATCAGATTTCAGTTGGTTCGCACGGTATGAGAATATTATGTAGTTGTAGAATACTAAGTAGGACTATGAAGTTTTCTCTTAATTTTTATGCGCATCAGAAATAGAAGATATGGTTTCCAAGACTTAAAAGCAAGGGTATTTTTTCCATAAGGTAGATTAAGATAGACAATTTAAAACATTCCATGGAAAATATACGTAATTATCATTGTATGTTCATATATTTCCTAGCTTACTACATGATGTATGCAGAGCGCTACGTTTAAAGTATAAATTTTTAAAACTTTATATTAGAAGAAAAATCAGAAATATCATTAGTTCATTTTGAATGGGATAATTCCATTCATAATACCATTTCTATCGCAAACGTCACCGGCCCAAACCTCACAAATAAACTTGACCTAATGAAAAAGCAGATGATTGGCCACCTTACAATGTGTGTTTCGCTTTCGTACATGAAGAGACATTGCCATTGTATTGAGACGTAAGATCAGGAACTTCATTACTAGCTTAAGGTATATGTCAGTTTCCACATGGGTCACAGCGCGCAAAGGATTCTCCGGAATTCTGGGAGACTTCTTCGATAGATTTCAGTGGTCGAAGGTGCGCCTTCGCTGAGTATATGTGTGTGATTTACATAATATGAAAGAAGTAATCAAAATTGAAATGAACAAAAATGTTTTATATTTTCTCTTTCTCTTTGATCTAATACATATCTATGTTGTTCAAAATGCGTACTTAAAACATTAGCATATCGTGACCCCCAATATAATATTTAAAAAAATTCTTGACTGACCTATATGATCTTGGGAAAACAAACACGATGCAGAAGGTAATTTAAATATTTTTGCATCTATGTGTTCATCTTATTTTTGGTTTCAAATAATTTCTTTGTCGTTATGGTCTCCGAGTAGATTCGGGTTGAAAGTTTTTTATTATTTTGAATTTCCTCGCAGCTTATATCACTGGAAGTTCTGGCCATTTCCAAGACTCAAAGTGCTCTTGCATTATCGTCATTTGCAAACAGCGAGTGAGCTGCAATTCTATTGCCTGCTGACTGACTACGTTTCTGACAGCCTAAGGTTGCGCGCAATAAGCACTCCAATTCCACAATTCACAAATTTTCATTTTCCAATACTTTAATAAAAAAGTAGATTATTTTCTTCGTAAATACTTAGAAATGAGCGTTTCGACCTGTTTGCATCACAACTTTCTGGAGGTTTAAAAAGAAGAGAAATCGTCACGAAACAGCTGTGAAGCATGATTGATGGATCCTTCGGGGCACGTCAACTGCTATGATCATTATTCCCGTTATTGCAGTGAATGTTTTATCGGCAGGATGGCGGTGTTCCTCCCCCCGAAATGTGTGATCCAGTCTCGACCCACACGTCGTGTTGAGAGATATTTCTCTCTCCAGCCATTACGGCCTAGCGGGTCCCCGCCCACCCAGGAGAGCTTGCATTTTGATTGGTATCCCGAAATGATAGGGTAATAAATGTAAGTGTAAGTGTGTTTGAATATGCTACAAGGCTTGGACAATGTAGAGAAAGAAAAGGTTGCGTGCGCCCCATGGCGGTTTGTTTGGTGTTGCTCCAGCATTCGCCTAATATTTACCAGAGAAACCGTGGAGAACTATAAATCACAACAGCCACAAGCTAGAATTCTACTCTAGAATGCTGTTGAATTCAGCCTAGCTATCTAACTAATATCGAAAATCCGCCACGGCCGGGTTCGAAACCTAGGACATTCCTGTCACATTCGCTGCAAAGACAACGGAATGCTGGCTCTGGTCCAAACCTAGCCGGTCACAAAATGCCATAAGATATATTCTTCTAAGGGAGGAGAATAATCATTTTTTTCGCCTGAAATGTGTCATCCGGTTTACACAAATAATTTTGTATTGTAACAACGTTCTACAAAGTGATTTTTTAGGTAAACTTATAAGAAAACTATCGTTTCCTTAAAAAATGCCTTTTTGTTCAGTACGTTTCTCATCTTCTCAAATATTCAGTAGTAATAATTTCAAGCAAATTCAATGAATTCATTGGAATTTAAAATTTTCTAAACGTAATACACACAAAAGATGGTGTCTTTCTTGCTAACAAGTTTTCGTATGTGTGCTAATTTACACTTCGAAGCATCTGATGGCTTACATTGCTCTAAAAAATATTACAGACACTACAAACTTCCTGTCAAATCACTGAGAGAAAATGAATGACGAACAGAATATCGTTGTATAATTTTTGAGGCCATTTTCACTAAATTTTACTTTAACTTGTCGTGTACCACAGTCATTTTGTAGAGGTGAAAACTTGTTAACGAACGGTATCAAATGAAAATCTCACTTCTAAATTTCAAAACTGATCCGGTGAATATTATTCAGCGCAAATTCGGACATTCAACTATCACGGAGCGATGTAGCAGCAACGGCACATGCATATTCTGCGATGATAAAATTTGGGTGTATGGCCACAGTCACTGCGCAATGCGAGCTATCGATTGGAAGGATAAAGTATAACATGGCGGAAGGTCACATACGTTTTTCTACATAGTTACAATTTGGTGAAAAATAGTTGATAATTATTCTCAGAGAGAAACTAATGGTTGAAATGTTTATCTTTGCAAGCATTGCAAATCTATATATCTGCATTAAAATCATACTGATGAAACAATAAATAATTTCCAATGTAACAAATGTAAAATGAAGAAGAAAATATGGAGAGAATTTCGATACCATGCTCAATTTGCAAAATCACCATGATGACGAAAATCACATGATCACTTCGATAATGTGAGATTACAAACTTACAAATATATTGGCAATGATTTCCGAAATTCTCAAATAAGAAAATTAATGCATTAAACTCTAGAACACTTTTTTGTAATGCAGAACTTTAATAAAAATAGTGCTTTGAAACTACAATATTTTTCGGTATGGTTTTATTTCACCATTTCTACGTTCTTTAGAATATAACTAATATCGTTGTAAACATTTAGTTTCAAATCTGCTCGGAGAAAAGACAAATTAATTTTTTTTTTTAATTTGACATGACAAATGAATTGGAACTTAATAAATGTTTTAAAAAGTATAAAACATTTCTAATGTGCAAACATTATGAATTTACTAGTGATACGTGTTTTTTCCTTGCATTCATCACGAGTTTCTTTGTATCTCAGAGAACCTAGAAACAGAACATTACAATTCCATCGTATTGTCTTTGTAAGACCAGAAGGTACCCCTAAGCACTTAGGAGAGTCATGAAGGAAACGTTAATGAACCCGTTGGATATAGGCAGTAGCTTCATTTTACGCGGAACGTCATTTTTAATCTTTACGCCTCACTAAATCACATCTACTTCGCTCAATGCATACGACAGGTTACACAAATCAACCGACCTTTAAATGGCTGACGTGACAGGCGAGACATTGCGTGTCCTATTACTATCGCTTAAAACTGAAAGAGGCTTCCACACAAGAAGCAGTGTCAGAAAGCTGTATTCTACCGTAGTTAGCTGCTCAATGGTGGGAATCCTAGACTACGTTTGACGCCGATACCTCCCGCCCATTAAAATTTATCAAAGGCCTTGGTACAGACCACGTGAGCAAGTGTGGGGTAAGGGGGGAGGTTTTATGGATGTATTGACTCAACAATGGCCACGCAAAAGACGAACGGGGATTGGAAAGCAACACATGACGTTAAGTGACATTGTAATTTTATGGGCTGTGTTCAAAACAGAGGGCTGGAGGGCCGGTGCTTCCCAGGTGCGTTATAGCAATTGTCACGCCCATGCGAGATTCGGAATGTATAAATAGTGCAGGAGTCTTGCGACAATTTGGTAGGCGTGGGGCGCAAGTAAATACAAGTCGTCAGAACATTGCTCTTATCTTATTCTCTGTAATTAATTGTTTCCAGTGTTTTTGCCAATTTGAAAAAGTAACGAGATTGCTCATGGCACCATGACTAAACGATATCAATCTCGCACGCAACAAGAAGACCGCAATTTCGTCTTTCTTGTTGATGCTTTGGCAAATGTTCGTCTTTCAAATTGCACTCAGAACTTTTGCATTTACATTTGTAATTCAGAATTTAATAGTTTCTAATTTGTTTTCAATGTATTTTAGGTCCTTACAAAATGTATCAATCAATAATCAATACATAAAATATTTGTTGAGAAGATTAGTGAAGGCATTTTAGTCATTCGTTTAGGCAGTTCTTGTCAATCCAAATGGTTTCACATGCCCCTTGAATGACGCGTAGCGGTTTAGCGGGGCCGACTTTAGGTGAGCATGTTCTTAAGAAAGCAGTTAATACACGAAATAAACAAAATATTATTATTCTGTCATTTACTTTAATTTACTCTCAGCACTTGGATTAATGAGATTTTTTTCTTTCACTTATTAAATCAATATATAATTTATGTTTGACTTTGAATATTTTAGCTTGTTTTATATTTTTTACGTCGTCAAATTCATCGTCAAATGCATCTTTGAGAAACATGCTTCAAAAACACAGCAAAATACTATGGTACTTACCACTCATTGTTCAAAGTATTATGAGTTGGAATATTTATCGGTTGTGATATAAGTACTGTAGGACTTTATTAATGTAAATTGAAATTTCAAAAATATTCGTTGAATTAATATTTTTGTATACATACAACGAGGAATAAAAGTTTCAATGTTTGTAATATACAATCGTCCACGTGCTCGAGTTCTGGCCACGTGTTCGAGAAGTCTGGTCTAAGGTATGAAAATAATAAAACAATTTTAAAATTTGGAACATATATTTTGAGAAACGCTGTTTGTATAATAAAAATAGTCTTTCGAAATGAATACCAAAGGAACAATTTCATATTTTTAAGTGGAATAGCAGGAAGAAGATGCTCATATTCTAGAAAGACATACGTTCTCCCATCCCTTCTCATTTGACATACGTCCCTCCTATCCCTTCTCATTTGATAAACAAGCATAGTCAAGACCAGTAGAGATCTATTGTAAACATGTCTAACTGCTCTTAAGTCTGACAGGAAAAATGTCAGACATAAAAATAAGGTCTACAAGTACATTATCTCTAATGATTAAACGTCTATAGCTAAAATGTGTACCATCTAAAATATCCATGAAGTTAAACTTTCCTTTAGCTCTAGTGGAGGACTGTTTTCCATTTTGCTCAATTTATTTTGAAAATAGTAGTAAAAAAGGTCTCAAAGAAGAGGCATACGACAATATAAATTCAAGAAGCATACAACGAAGAAAATTTAACTGTGAAACATGAGGTTCGGCCGGTCGTAGGGTTTCTCTTCGAAACTTTTAATGATTTGGTCGGTATTCCTGACTTTTTATAAGAAAACATCAATAATGAGGTGGAACCTATAGCCAGTTATTTGAAAAGTAACTAATTAAGAATATGTTTACAAAAGGAAGTCGACAAGCAATACCGCTGCTTTCCCAACACGATATTTGGGATCATTATATCACGGATATATACAAATTTTAGAGAAAGATTAATAACATCAAAGGATGGCATAGCACGTTCCAAAACATTTTTTGAAAATTTCTAACTGCATTAAGAGGGATCGAAGAGAAAATGAGCTCCTCGTTATGCAACTTCTGGCAGGACACTCAAGATTAAAAACTCAATTGAAAATTCTGATCAGGTTTATTTGGAGCAAGTGCAAATTATGGCATCTAACTGTAAAGAATATAGAGTGCGAATTAATACGCTCCACTGTTTAACATATGTAGGTTACTGCTTCAAATTGCTGACATGTCACAGTAGAAAATATACAAAATTTGTGTAATCACATATAACGTATTGAAAATTTGTTCTATACATGTATTGCAAACATTTTAAAAATAAATTTTACTCGTTAAAAATGGATTTTCAAATACATTATCTGAGAATGTTTCCGCATAACAAATTTTCTTACCTAGACGATTCTTAAATGTAGATATTTGCATTAAACATTTTGGCATGTAGACTACCGTGATGGGTAGACATTTACTATGTAAACATTTAACAGTAGACAAAATATCGTTAGACCTCAAATAGCAGACAGTATTTATATGTAGCTTTTTCTATAGATCTACTTACCGGAAATATGTAAATACAATCATACGTATGGTTGGCAGGCATGGTATCCACATACTTTAATGTCAAATCGAATACAATAATTGCAAATTCATTTTCTCTCAAAATGCTTGCAATGGTTTGAGTAATAATTTATTAAAATTTTAATGAATAATATTATTCATTATTTGTAATAGTATTTTTAGTCTTAATTTTTGCTATTATTGGAATATGATAACTTCAGATCAATATAAATGAGAAGTGAAAAAAGGAATGAAAGCATTTTTTGACATTATAGAACTTTCATATTTTGCACTACACTTATATTAATACAATATTCAAAATAACTACATGCCACGGAAATACAGAGAAAACACATTACTTGAAGCAAAGAAATCATAACTCCGATTAAGGTTCAAAATTGAGTTTTAGAAATGATTGAAATTAAAATCTTAATACATGAAAGATGGATATGTGCAATATTCACGTGTATACCGTGTTTATATAAGAGCGAGTCATAATTCTTGGCCTTCCAGAACCAAGGGCTTTTGAGCAGCTTTTGAAGGATTTTGCATTCGCGAAAAGTAATGTTTGTGAGGCCAGATACGTAGCAATGGTTGAAATTTAAATAATCATTGCGAAGAGCATTGAAAATTAGGTACTTATTGAATAATTGTACTAGCAATCGCACTTCCATTTTACAAATTCGTGGAATACAAGATATCATTTTTATTTTAACAGATGTATAGCATCGTGTAGACATATTCATCGGATTAGAAAATTTCACGGTTTAATTCAGCTAATACATACCCTTCAATCAGTTATCTAATAGATTCGTTTTGATTATATCTATTAGTTTAAGAAGAGTTTACAGCGAAAATATGTAACAGAACAGTTGGAACACTCATATAAAATACTCCAACATAACTTTTAGAGTATAAATACGTGATAATGTTTTTAGATCCTAGATGTTTCAGTGGAAGGAAAACGCCTGATCCTGTGATTTAAGTGAAATAAGAAAAATGGTGTTACTATTTTGTATATTAAGAGTAATTCAAATTAGATCTAAGATATCAAGAAGTTCCGGTTTCTCCCTTTTAGGACATTTCAGTACCTTTCCAAAAAAGAGCACTATATATTACCGGTATATTTGATAAATTATACAAATTCTTCGAGTTTCAAAAAGGGAAATCTAAATAGTTAAAAATGTTTTTAACACTACAATTTCTCGCTAACAATGAACGGTTAAGAATTTAGTTGGTTATATTAGTTAATTTCTCCAAACGTATATTAATGTGTTACTGTGTATATCCTTTTACTACAAATTTGCATTCCACAAATTATCATACAAGGTGTTAAAATTCATCAAGTATATTCACTTAAAAGTTTCTTTTATTTCTTCTCAACTTTATGGTTTATCATCCGAAGAATACAAAAACATTATTTTCGAAGTGTGATATCTTTAATAAAAGTTTTAACATGAAATTGTAAGTTTTCGGACGCACTATAAAATTATAGGTCGTAATAAAATAATATCTTACGTTCTTGCAGACGTTAAGATTCAATAAATTGCAGATGTTATGAATACAACTGAAGAATTGTTTTTCAAGTACCCACTGACTTATTCAAAGCAAGGCGAATTATATTTATTTATTCGAAAACTCTCTAATGTTGCTAATATATTTTATTTCTGGTATTTTGATTTCAAAAAGATCATTATATTTCTACGAATGTTTGATGTACACTTGAATTTCATGTGTCTATATCAAAAGTTGTTTTCTGAGAAGAGTTTTCGAAGATACATTTTTCTCCCATTGTCCACCCCCTCAAACCCCAATGTATACTTTACTATGGCACGAACTCGGAGAATAGAATGGGATTAATATTCTGGAGTTATACTTTCAGCGATATTCGGTCTTCCAGATGATTCTCAAAATTTGTCACTTCTGCTTATCATGCAAGAAGTATTTTTAGGAGAAACTATTCCAATGTCTATTAATTTATATCCAGGATTTTGAATTATTTTAAATTTACAAATTTTGTTTGAAGCAATCATTGAAGGAATTATCGCAAATGGTAGCGAGACATGGGAATTACATAAAAGAGAATACAAAAACATTACAAGCTTTAGAAAAGGACGCCCTTCAGAGACTTTGTAGGATCTTCAAATTTGAACATATCTCAATTAAAGAAATAAAACATAAAATAAACATAAACAGAGATATAATTGTTAAAATAGAATACAAGAAACTGCTGCTATGTTATGAACACTTAAGAAGAATGGAAGAGGTGCGTTGGCCGCTGAAAATATGGACCAGGACACCAGATGAAAGAAGAAAAGAGGAAAACAGAGGGAAACCTGGGGAGATGCTGTATGCAAAGCAAAGACATACAAACACCTAGGAGACTTGAATATGTCGCATAGAACGAAATAGCGTCACGAGTGCGGAAAACGGCGAACGCTGTAAAACACTTGCTGGGAGGAAGGAACAAAATTTTGTTTCCGTGCCGTCAGGAAAAAATCATAGCCAATGTTCAAAATCATAGCCAGGCTTAATGGAGCCAGACATCAAACCTGAAAATTTAACTAATGAGATTTTCCTCTAAAACATTTTAACAGATTGTATTCCGTATACTGCACTACCTGATAATCAGCGGATAAATCTCTCAAAAAATTTGATTATGAGGAATTTATTCAATTTATTGAAGAGTAACATTATATTCTATTTTGAGAAATAATGGTTGAGCTAAATTGTGTTCCTATTTTATAGAATCACTTAATGGTGTAGTTTACTAAATTGCAAATAAGACCAGATTTTAATCAAGAAAGCCAATTTCTGTAGAAAGTCACTGTCTGATACATTGAATTAAAGTAAAAAATTCCATAAACCGTCTTTGATTCAACTATGTAATTGAAAATTACTCATAGTCCTGAATCTGCTGTACCTGGTATGAGTTACCATTTACAAAAGTGATTTCATCATACTATTTGGTATTACAAGAATCAAATCAAAATAGTCTCGAAACATTTTTTAAGTCTTTGTTACATTTCTCCGTTTATTATCTCGATTCTTAGAGTACATACACGTGTACTGCTCGTCCATTAGACTTTAATCTCGCTGTCGACAATCGTGCTCTTGTCACATGAATCTGCGACGTTTGAAAGCGGTACATTTGCGAGAAAGTACATATCGACAACAATAAATTAATGATACTATAAATGTTCCATATTCTACAATAAGTTTATTTTGAAGTGTGTTTGCATACAATACTTACAAATTCAGTTTTTGCAAACAAATACAAGTGTAATAAATTTAATTATAACGGATAAATCTTTACATGCTGCGTAAACACATATTTATTTCTAAGGTTTCCATACGTCCTTAAAACACCGGATTGTTCTAAATTTCACCATACCAGGTCATTTCGGCAGAAGTGGACTTTTTTCGCCGAATGTCTTGAATTTTTAATTCGTTTGTAGCCATGTTGAAACAAGTCACTGTGTATTGGACAATTGTCTTGATTGTAGTTTTATGTATACTCTTTGTGTGCTATTTGTATGTAAAAGTTGGAAAGGTGCAATTGGGATACGAAGCCGAAAAAAGACACTGTAACTCTAATATGTGGTAAAACAAATACGTTCCCCTAATATTATAATTCTCTTTTTGGCAATTATGATTATGACTCGAGAGCTGGACGTCCACAGAATGTGGGAAAAATGCATCCACAAACGTAAGAATTTTCCAAATGAAACATTTTGATGTCTTTGGAAAAACACGAGTAAAGCTACACAATTTAATTCAGACAAATATCGCACTTTTTAACACGAAAAAGGTAAATAAAACCGGAGCAAGATGCATTGAAATCAGACATATCTGTAAGCAAATGAGTATTTTAAAACATTTTTAATGTTTCCAAATAACATCAGTAATAAAATCATTTAATATTCTCAGTGTGATTACAGAGCAACTTTGATCATGATTATTTTGCCCAATTACAACTTTCTTCGTATCGTAATTAAAATACTACTTCACATCTGGTAGGATAAATATTTTCCCTTAAAGAAAAATAAATATAAATAATTTTAGGCTGGGAAAACGAAATCATTCTTACAAAGTATTAACATACTGTTAACTGGAATTTTTAAAAAATATTTACTTTGCTGTTACTAAAACTTTTAAAATGTAATTCTGGGAATATTTGCTCCAATGTCTGAATTCACAGATTTTGACGAACTTTTGATTTCTCGATAAATTTTTGTTTCCATTTAAATGTCTAACATATAATACTAATTCTTTGTTAAATAAATTTTATTGTAGACTGACTATCTAATGCATATCGATGGCTGTTTTCTATTTTCAACCACCGTGTCCTATGAAAGTATGAACCTTAATAAATAGTCGTCAGTATCTTCTAGCAAACACGCGGGCGAGCACTGGAAGTAGAGCAGAGCTCTCTAAAGCCACTTTGAAATCAGTCAGGGCTTTCAGTCAGTGTGTACTTACCTACAAAAGTTTGTATGTGGTTTTGAAACTAAAGCAAAGCTATTTAAAAATTGTATAACAATGAATAATTGTGACTGACTAGGAAATTAAAAGCATTTAAGACCTAAGCCTTCTTTCTCGCGAATAAAAATTAAATTTCTTGTTTATTAATTATAAGTTATAGTTTTAATGCTTATACGATACTCCATTTACGTCAGTTTATTAATTTCAATAAATTAATTTGTATAAGTGAATTTTTAAGTCATGTCTTTCTAAGTATTTATTTTGTTAAGTCTAATGCTTCTTTAGTTAGTTTTCATTTATTTTCTGTATAATCTTCTATTACCTACCATGCTAACATCTATTGGCTTACACATTTGTATTCAATGGATGTCAAGGGGAAGTGCAAGATTCACTAAAAACATAAAAACAAAAACAAATAGGAGGGAAAATTACGTTAGAACAACTATAATGTAAATCGCGCAACAAAATTTCAAGATATAAGATAACAGATAAACAAACCTAATTATACCTCAATTTTTATACTAGTACAATATCCAATGAATAAAGAAGCCGGAAAATATATGTATAAAGAATCAAAACACAGAAAGACCAATTACCAACCTACCATTCCACCCATCTATGAAAGATGAGATTAGAAATGGAATAAGAAAAGAATGGGGAAAAAACTCGAAAAAGTTTTAAATGAATATTTGAAAATTGGAAACTGATGTACATATAAAAAACACATTTTTATTCAACCAGGACTGAAATGATTCATTAAAATTGCAGACCAATAGCATTGTACTTCATTACAAAAAAGAATAAAGAAGAGGTAAATAAATACCATCTGTAAATTTTAATGTCAAATATTTACAAAGATTTTTAGACAGTAATAACAAACAAAATAACAGGAACCCATGATGAAACCAACCATTTATGAACAAGCAGCAAATGTTTTTCAAGTTAGGTTTTTTTAACGGAAGACCATAGTTAAAAAAAATTATGGCGTTTTTTTCGCAACAGGTCACTTAACTCTTCGTGCGCATTGAGCTTGTATCGGGAGTAATCCTACGTTAAGTTTTTGTCTTTTGCCCGTCACGTTGAAGTCAGTCAATGCCTTTTATCCTTTCGGCCAGGGGCTCGGCGCCGATAAGCACCGGGGTTACCAGACGGCCATGAATCCGTGGTGTCTCGAGTTGCCTAACTTCCGTCAGTGCAGGAAGCGTTGTTAAGCAACTCGGCTAACGACGCGGACCTTCTTCAATCTCTCTCTTCTATCACTAAGTTCTTCAAAAAATTGCCAAAATTCAATCAAAAAGTGCACAAAGTATTCTTCGATTGGTTAAGTAATTTGATTCAGTAGAGCGGTTATCAAACCTTAAAAATTTACAACGCCCAGGAGTGAAAGATAAATATTAAAATATTATATTTATACGAGAACTACATAAATTACAAAGTAAGAATAAAGACCGACAAATTAGGACGGAAATTTGTTAGACAAGGAGATACCATATTTCATCTATTTTTAACCGTACTTGAAGAAATATTAAAAAAAGTATAGATGAACTAACACTCACGGTAAGACGATATTTAAGCTACGCTTAACACAGTCCTTATATTAGAATTATAAAATACGTTAAAATGATAATGGGAAAAGCACTAGCATGTAGAAAGAAAGTGGACTTGGCAATAAAATAAAGAAAAATAAAAATCATAATCCAGAGAAAATATGCACATTTAGATAGAATATAATGCAATTAAATACGTAGAAGAATGTTTGTCAAGACCAAAAAGTGTGTTTCAAAAATTAAAAAAAGAACGAAATTGAGAGAAAAATCTCGCTATCTTGGAAGATTTTGGAGCACTGAATTTTCAATTTTGGTAAAGTCATTACCACTAGAAAAGAAACGTAAACATCTTGGACATCTAATGATGCTACAAGGGGCACATGCGTGATCACTTTACGAAAAAAGAAGACAATATGGGTAGCGCTCACGAGAGAAAATTAAAAGAACGCTATTACGAATAACATTGCAGGATAAAATAGGAAACAGCTGTAAGAGAAAAAATAGACAAATGATGTTGCAGAAGAAGCAAATACTCTAAAATGGAAGTTGGGTTGAACACAGTGAGATTAATAGACTAGAGATTGACATATGGCACTAAAACTCGTGACCGACGATGATGTAAAAGGAACCTGGGAGGACAAAACACACTTGAGAAAACGATTAGGGAAAAATAGTAAAAAGAAAGAAAAAAGCGATGGAAAAACAGTGAAAAACAGAAAAATAGAGAAGTTTAAATGGGTAAATAAACTTTGTAGAAAAATAACTATGTTAAGTTATAAGAAGGTTTAGAGCTTTTAAACCCCAAATATTAAGATATAATTATAAAAATGCAAGACATATTGTTTATTTCACTGACATCTTACTGATATGTAAAAGGTCATTGTATTTTTAGGGTACTCGTATTATTATTAAAACTATTACTTTATTGACGTAACCATTAAAATATATAATAAATTTCGCTCTCTTGCATTTCTAAGAGTTTAGAATTATTTGAAGAGAAATTCTATAAACAATTATGAAACGTGGATAAATTAGGTGATTTATCCACATTTACATGTTCATTTCAACAGTTAACAAAAATTAAATATATTTTCCTGATTTCGTGTTACAACCTTTAAATATAGGATTTTAGCATAAAATATTAACTTTCGAAACGTGTTGATACACTTGTTCAAATTTTATAACCAACTTTGTCGATTTCTAATTAATATTTCGATGCTAATTGCTAACTATTTTACTGTGATAATAAAAAGCTACAGTTTTTCATCTTCCAAATATTTAGACGGTGTGATTCTATTTTATTGGGTGAATAATGTGATAAATTATCAAATATAATTCCTGACAAACTTTCGGAGGATGGTGGGATTTAGGGAAAGTTATCAAAAATATTTTATGAAGAGCTCCTCGGTTCTTTAGAAATTCAGAAGAAATATTTTGTTCAGTCGAGAATATAGTACGAGACACACCGTTAAGCTGCCTGGTGAGGGTTTTTTAATTCGTGCAGCCACATTTTGATAATGAACAATTTTAAAATGGAAGTTTCTACATACTAGACATGTTTTTAGAGAAACTTGTATTTTCTAACACAAGCATTTCTGTTACTGCCCAATCAAGAATGTCTTGTCGATCATATAAGACTATTTAATAAACAACCATTTTTGAAAGTTCTGCAGTTGAGACGCGCACCAAGTCCCCGGCCAGAAGCCTTCCCACCCACTTCTTCCGCTGAAGAAACGCCGCCGAGTGCAGCGGCGGCGCCGAGACTGCCAGGTGACATTAAACCGTCTCGCGGTTGTTCGCGCGTTTTTACTGCGGCGTTAACATGTGGTAGATTGAATAAGTAACTTAAACACACACTCCCGCGCTCAGACGTACGCTCCCGCCCTGAACACGGAGGAAACTTTCTCGTCCAGCTGTCATTCGTCCCGCGCCTGCGCTCCTCCGCCAACGGCTATCCGTCAGCCGTAAATCCCACTCCGCTCGGCCCTTTGGAAAGCTCTTCCTGCGAACGGAAATTTCGCTCGGTACACACCCTGTCATTTTCGATCGCAAAAAGCCCTCACGAATACGGGCTTCGTAATAAAAGAACGCCGAATTTCGTAACCTATTGCAGATGCGCCTTCCTGTACTTATCTCACTTCCGGGAAGCTTTCCGCACGAGACCATTCAACCTTAATATATCCCGAACTTATCTCTGCAAAGTATCATCAGAGTACCTCATGCCGTACAAGTGGGCGTGATCCATCATGCAATTACGCGGGGAAAAATCCGGACGGGTGGATTTTTCAGTCGCTTTTCCGGGGCTGCACGGTGCTCGAGGCAACGGCGGAGACCGGAACCGCGCGAGGCTGAGCTGGCCCAACCGACTCTGCAGCCGCCGCCGCCGCGAACCTCGCCACGCCACACCGGCCGGGATCGTCCTTCGAGATAGCGCACGGTGATTTCCAAGACGCGGAGGCGGCCGCTCCCGCCAGAAAAAGTTATCAGAAGTAGGCCATCACCGTCTGCCGGCCGACGAGAGCCGTCCGTGGGTCGGTGCAGCACAAGAGAAGACGTGCGGGACGGGCAGAGGTCTTACTACAAGGGGGGCATTGTAAGCACACCTTCAGCGGCAATCTGGTTCGTGAGAAGGCCGGGCTAGCGGCATCGCAAGAGCCAGCTGCCGCCCCGGTACGGTACCCGCGGTTTTTCCGCCGGGCCCGCGAGAGCGCGACAGCCTGGAAAGCCTTCGGCCCGCCGCCAGCGCCGCCGCCGCCGCCGCGGAGGTGCAGGTGACGGGCGGCGGAGTCCGGCAGCGCGCCCGCCGCCTCCGTTGATGACGGGTCCGACGCTGACCCGTGAAAAACGATGCGGGAGGGCGGCCGGGTGAGTGGGTGGGTGGGACGAGCCTGCCGAGGCGAGGCGAGGCAAGGCGCGTCACCTGCTTCTCCGACGCAGACCCCGCGCCGGCCCCTCAGAGCGGCCGCGTGGCCAGGCCGCAAATTGCCAGGTGCGCGATGGCCACCGTTTACTCCTACTTCCCCACCCAGGAATTAGAAGCGCCTAGCTTGGCGGGCAAGCACGCCGGCCACGCGTTTACTTTCCCTGTTAACGGAACTTGTTCAGGTGCGCACCCTATAAACCAAATAATAAATCATGTGACTATTAGTAAACGTTTTTGCAAAAGAGAATAAGAACAGAACAAATTAATAAGTTAAACCTTGAAAAAACAATTCCTCCGAAGATTTATGAATGCTGATTGTTTGTGTTGAAATCTTAACTGAATATTTTCATTAATAAATGTATAAATGAGGGCAGAAGAGCGAAACAAAGGAATTGGAATCAAATCGAAGAATATGTCTTAGGTATTTGTTAAATCAACTCAACTCATGACACACTGTTAAGTACATTTCATCTTTAAAGTACCTCATCATAAAATAGAGAAGTAGAGTTCTACTTCATCGTTATGCAGCGTAAGCTGTTTCTGCTTTTATAACTCTAACCGGGAGGTCGTATGTTCGAGTCCCCACGGCGGCAGAATTTTCGACACTAGCTTGTCAGCTAGGACGAATTCAGTCGCTGTCTGGAAAAAAATTTTAGCGGTCGGCTGCTCTGATCGATAGTTTTCCGTGGTTTGTACGATCAACACCAGGCGAATGCCTGAGCAGTACCCTAACAAACGGGCCACGGACCGCGCGCGATCTTTCCTATCTCTTCCTTGTCCTAACCTCTCCGCTTACACACACTTTCACTTGCATGCATTACACTACTACACATGCTGGGAGACCGGTCGGGAGCTGAGAGCTTGTCCCGAAATGGGTAGGTGGCCTGCTGGGGGAGATACCAACTCGCTAGCCAACGGTAGGTTGGCGCCGGATCTCGCCAACCAGCGGGAGGAGACCACCGCCACCTCCCGAACACAACATGCACTACACTTACAGGACTAATGACACTATTAGTATACGTGCCCGGTATCACAAACAATTAATCAATCATGCTTTCTATTTTTTAAAATTTTTCATTGGTACATTACCAATATACTCAGGGGGATGAATGCAACCCGCCATTCAACGAAATTTTACTCTCAGAAGAACTAGTACCTACGTATGAATTAGTACCCAAACCCTAGAAATAAAGAAATTTCGGCTGAATATCCTAACAAAAACATCATAGTTTTCACTTAAAAAATAGTGAAAGGACAAATTTGAAAAACTTTAAGTACAGAATTTCACATTCCCTGTTTTGCAAATACGGTACGATACCCGCGGTTTTTTCCGCCGGCCCGCTTAGAGTTCGACAATCTGGAGGAGCCTCGCCTCGCCGAACCCGCCGCCGCGGAGGAAATCCATTTTCTGCTATTATAAATTCCAATGCATTAGAATATTCATTGAATGTTTGCATTTTGAATTTTGCATACATTTAATTAATTCCAAAAATTATACATGCTCCGCTATATTTTATATGATCTACATCAGTAAGCAGGAAATTCTTATCGAAGTATTTCATAATAATATAAATAATTTTAAGAGCAAAAAGTGTGTGATTACATTCAATAACTCTTTCGTACCTTCCAGTTCATGAAATGAATTCTCTTCTTCAGAATATTTTAATAAAAAAATGACAACTTATTTTATTCTGATCCTCAGTACGTTAGATGCGTTAGATGCCCATGAGATTTCTAAAGATGTCCTCATAAGTAACCTGTTTACCTCCAGCAATACCGAGGTAGAAATGAGCCCATGCATTTCGAAGTGAGAGAGAGAGAGAGAGAGAGGACGCCGTAATCTTTTTTATTTTAATCGCTTAATTTTTTATTTTATTGGTATTTTTTACGATTTTTGTAAATAAATAAACTGACATTAAAAATATGCAGACAGAGATTAATTAAAGCATAAAATATTATTCAATTATTGCCTCCACAACTGAAAAAATAGACTTTCTTGCGTCAATATCTACATTTATTGACAAAACCTAAAATTGAAAGATTCCAAAAATTGAAAGATAAAGAAAAGAAACATCAGTGAGACTCTGAGATCCCCCGCCCGTGATAATGCTAGAGTTACGAAAGACCAAATAATTTTCATAATAAAAATGACCATTGAAATTAATTTAATGTCAGATAAAATGGTGATCCATTACGTGCAGACAAAATATTTTTTATTTAAAAAATACAAATATTTAACTATATATGTTTCTGATATTTCACATCCATAAAATTACAATCGAAGTCCGTCAATTACGTAAAAATATTGAAATAAACACATTTAATAGAGTACCTACAGTACAATTCATAATCAATATCAAAATATTTTGAAAGTTTCTGAAGAATAATTAAGATAAATTGCATAAATATGTTTCATCATTCACGTCCAATAAATCATATTTTGAAACTTGTATTTCGTTAAATAATAATAATTACATGACAAAAATATGCAAAATCTTCAGGTACAGCACGACACGACGCATAATGATGTAAGTTATTATTTTTATTTTATGAACTGCGAACATTAAACAATTGAAAACGCTAAATTTACAGAGGAAATTTTGAATTTCGTTCGTAGCACAAAAATTTACATAGTAAACAATGTAAATTTGGAAAAATGACAAAACGTCATAAAAGTCCAAATTTTAAAAAAAGGGAACAGTGACTTCACATGTAGCAGTAACGATTTTTCAAAGAAAGTAACGAACCGTAAAGAATGGTGGAATACGTCATAGGAAGCTAGTATCAACTTGTTTACTGTAAAAAAAGTGGGGGTTAATTTGCAGACAATCATGAAAATTTTATATCTGAAGAATTATCCTAAGTAAAATATTTCACTGAAATATGGGAACCATTTCAGATTGAAAACGAAATACGGACCGGCAAATTATTTTACGAATCATGTAGGCTTTGGTTTTACTTTAAATCCTACATTCATAGAAACAGAATAACACATCAGTTTGCAGAAAATCAACGGAAAGCTTGTTCTCCGAAAAAATGTTAACCCTTGAAAGAGACCAGTGGGACAATAATCACGTGCCTGGGCAGCGATATGGAGAGCACGCTATCTCGTTCGTTTGCTATCCAGGCAACTACAATTTAAGTAGTAGTAGTAGTAGTAGTAGTAGTAGTAGTAGTAGTAGTAGTAGTAGTAGTAGTAGTAGTAGTAGTAGTATCGAGGTTCTTTACAGCCGACGCCGCTTCTCGCATCCCAGTCGCCACGCCCTTCTGTCTTCTAATCTTCCTCTTGAAGATCTCGGTCCTTCATCGCCTTTTCTATCTCATTTTCCCATGTTTTTCTGGGTCTGCCACAATTCCTGTTTCTTTGAGGTAACAATTTTAAAATTTTCTCACGCCATCGACTTTCCATCATCCTGGATATAAGCACACCATCTCAATCTTTTAGCAACATTTACATGCATTATATCAATATCAATACCCCATTTGATTTTTTACGTCAACATGGGGTACTTTATCCAGTAATGCAAGGCCCGGATAGCGTCTCCAAAAGTTCATTTCCATTGTTTTGATATTTGTTCTTCGCTCTAACTTAGAATCCAAATTTCTAAATCATATATATATATATATATATATATATATATATATATATATATATATATATATATAAAATAAATATAAAATTCACATACAATACATGTACATTATTTTACAACACTTTGCCAGATGACATTAAACGATTAAATTCAATAGAAAAGTTTAAATCCCAAGTGAAATCGTTTCTGCTGCATAACTGTTTCTATACAATTAGAGACTACACTGAGCATCACAAGAAAAGTAACATTAATTTTAACAATGATACATAATGCATTATTTACCATTTGGACTGTATAAATAAGTATAAACAACCTGTAACAACTATTGTACTACAGCTTCCGGGTCAATGATCCCCATCTCGATCAGGTTTTTCGTCCAGTTTCCCTGATCCATTGAGCAAATGCTGAGATGGCCCCTTGTTTTGCTTCTGGACATAAATGTAACTTCATTTTCTGTGCACGTCTTCTAGAATTCAGTGGGAAATACAATTATTCAAATTATCGTTTCCATGTTGTCGCGGCAGGAAGTAATAAGAGCCAAAATTTATTGCTTATTTATCTTTGAAAATAGATTTTATTACATGGGAGTTTTTTTGTTTGTTTTTCTCCCTTTCAAAATTCAAAATGTATTGCTTGTTTATCCTTGAAAATAGATTTTATTACATGGGAGTTTTTTGTTTTTTTTCTCCCTTTCAAAAATTCAAAATTTAAGTAGTATATGACTTAGTGTAGGGATCACAGAATTTTGAAAATGTGCACACAATTCACTTTTCCCCATAGCACGTCATACGCAGTTTTTAACTGTTTTTTTGACGTAAAATAAATAAATAAATAAATAAATATGTACATTTGCTTTCAATCAAAGGCTTATATATTCTTATCTTTTCCTTTCTTGTTATTTTTTGGCTCTACAAAACATTACTCAACGGTCCTATCACTACTCTCCCTTGAGAGATACAATGTATTACTTCTTTTGCACATCCACCTTCCTTTGAAACATACACCAAGGTACTTATAAACTGTTGCATTTTAATACACCTGTTCCCAATTATTAAGTTTGTTCCATGCGAAAACATACTCAGTTTTCGATGGATTCATAGTTAAACCCCAAAGATGTATATTTTTCATTTAGCTTCCTCTGCGTATAATCTATATCATCGTCGGCAAGAATAACTTGGTCATCAGCAAAGCGAAGGGCAAAAAATGTATAATTGTCAACTTCTATCCCCATATTCCAACATTTACGTCTCCAATTTTCAAGAGCAGCATTTAAATATATTTTGAAGAGAGTAGGAGCTATATACAGCATCCTTGTCTCAGATCATTCGAGATTTTAAATGCATATATTACCTTTCTTCCAACTTTGATACAGCTTGTCATATCATTGTGCAGGTTATGAATTGCCGTTATTAATTGTATATTTATGTTTTGATATCTGAGGACTTCCCATAATGTTTCCAATGGAACAGTGTCATAGGCTTTTGTGGAATCTATAAAGGTCAGTGTCTCTATGTGCTAGCCTCTTATCTATTATTTGACTAAGGGAAAATATTCCATTAATGCAAGAATTTAGTGGAGATTTTGCAAGTGGCAAAACCAATAATCGACTTCAACAGTCTGGTAGTTTGTGTCCAAGTAAATTTGTGTATGTCTTTATGTTTAAAAACCCCATTTAGATTACGAAGATTATATTCTCTCTCTCTCTCTCTCTCTCTCTCTCTCTCTCTCTCTCTCTCTCTCTCTCTCTCTCTCTCATAATATATATATATATATATATATATATATATATATATATATATATATATTAATTTATGCCAATTATCATTTGTTACTGGTTCCCCAATTATGTTACTATTTTCATTTATTCCAGTTCGACCTTTCGAATCTCCTAATATTATTATTTCTTTTCTATTTCCAATATATTCTAAAACAGGAGTCAATTGTTGATAAATTCTAATATTTCTGTATACTTTTTATCTTTTGTCGGAGCATGTGAGCTAATTATTACATTTTATCCTTTCAAGTTCAATTCCACCATAATCAATCTTTCCTTTTTCCGATTCCATCTTTTATTGCTGTTTGACCACTTTTTATCCATCATAACTGATATACCGGCCTTTGTCCGTTCTTCCTTATTAACTCCACTGAATACACGAATATAATTTTGCATTTTTTCTTACCCCTTTCCTTTTGTCTCGGTTATAACTATATCTAATTTAACTCGCTGTATCTCTTCAAGAGCTTCTTTTTGTTTCGTGGCTACACCTTAAATATTCCAGTTTCCAAAACTCATTTTCCTTTTTCTTTGCTTAAGTGGTCGATTCTTAGTTTTATACCGAGGCAAATTACTAGGTATGTTTGCCATCTTCCATCTTCGTGGCCAACTCCCATCTTCGTGGGCCAGGGAATTTTTTCTTCAGGTTTTCCATGCCCTAGGAAGGTTGCCTTCTCTACGGCTAAAGAGATCCTTCACCCCTACGGGCGAAGGAGAAATAAAGATGGATAGTAGAGAAATAAGAAGATGAAGTAAGAGGAAAGAGAAGAATAGAAATTGAATGACGCCCTAGCTCTCGAAACCTAATAGCGCCGAGGTCAAAAACACAAGAAATCTACAGTGATCAAATAGACCAGTAGAGAGCAGTGTGATAGAAGTAATGGAAGCAATGCCACACTAGACGCCCTCCTCGCTTCCGAGCTTGGGACGGGCAACGTCCGTCGTTGCCGCGCTGCTCGGCCCACCCGCCATCGCAAGTATGTCGAACAGCCCAACATAGATTCCGACAGACATACTACAATATAACTACTTTGAAATTTAAAAAAAAGGTAAAATATTTTATTAGGACACTTTCTCATCTTCAATTTATTTTACAAAATAAATACAAAACAATTACAAATTTATAGATGTTCTCTGAATTTGATATGTTTTAAAAATATATTTTTGGTCTTCTAGAAACATGCTTCTTATACACATGTTTCAATTTTATAACAATAATTGAATTATTTCTTGAATTTGTTTCTTGTCGCACAACTTATTGTTTCCCCATAACAAATTTACAAAAGTCTTCTTGATTATTTCCAGATGATTTATTGCAATCAATGTCTCGTGTTGAATGTATATCCTCAACTGTTGTGATAAAACATTTGAATATTTTTCGATTCCCTGCGTATCTGACAGGGGCGTGTATTCCATAGACGCAAGGTAAGCACTGCTTACTCATGTAATTCGATCAGACGTTCTACGGTATTTACAACACTGAGTATTTCACAAACTATAAAAAAACATATTTCCATTGTAGCTTGCTTGCCAGGAGAATTAATATTTTCTCTACTACACCTCTCCCATCCTCACTACCACCATCCAAAGCCTCTCACTTCCTGCTCTGCATGTCGTATGACCTTGAGGAATGAGTGTTCTGTCTCAAGTTTTTGGCAATGACCTGCAATCCTAGAGACTGCAGAGCCTTCCGTTCAGTTCGTGCATGTTCGTAGAATATCAGCTATTTATAACGCAGTGATTTTGAAACATTTAAAGTAAATTAAATACGTGTTAATAATTTACGTGTTTAGTGTCTGCGTTTTCAAATGTAATATTAACAATTTGCACACCTATTGTGAACCTAAAAATATATTTATACCAATAAAAGTATACAAGCGGTGTTGCGTATAGTAATGGAAATGGATTTCCAAGTTGGAAGTGCAACGGACACTGAATGCAGTCATACATGTAACTGTATTGTGAAAAGTCTTTTAAGACAAAACTTCACTTCTCGTGGTTTTGAAGGAAAATAAAATTTGCATGGAATGCGTACCCCTGAATTAAAAATAAGTACACAAGAGAAGACCTACGTAAAAAAGTTTAACAATCATGTTTACACAACTCATGAACGGTTTACTGAACATACAAACGCACAAAAACTATTTTGTTGGTCTTGCTTTCTCTTTTCCAATGAAAAATGTGTGAGGACAACTGGAGGTTACAATTATATAGGAAATATACATAAAGCTATAAAAATTATATTTTATCGCAAAGCCACCTTCGCTCTATAATTTTACTGAAAACATTCGGGAAAGCTAAAATTGATCACATGTTGGATGACCAGAAGAGAATTTAAGGTACCCAACACAACGACCGCGTTAAAAGAAATAGTCAGATTCTGAAGCTGTTTGTTGATGTGTGTTTTTTAAGGAAGCAGGAGCTATCCTTTAGAGGACACGATGAAACAGAGGAATCCACGAAGGAAATTAGGTTGAATTAATAGATTTAATCAGCGAGTACGAAAGCACCATTTAAAGAACTTTTCAGTTTTTACAGGTTTGTCAAATGTAATACAAAATGATTTAATGGTATCCGTATTTAGAGTTTTATTAACAGAAATAAGAAAATAAATTAACGAAACCAATTTCATTGCTATTACACTTGATGAAGCAACGAATGTAAACAAATTCAGTCAGTTATCGTCTGTATTTCGCTTTGTTAATCGGCATGCAAAATTCGAGACCGAGTTTTGGCTTCAGAGATATTTCGGATAATAGCTCAGCGGAAGCACTTTACAATATTGTTATGATTTTAATTGTAGAGACACAATTGTGGCTCAGAGCTATGATGGTGCGGCTGTTTCTCTGGCCATCAAAATGGTCTTCAAGCAAAAGTAAAAGTAAGTTTCCCCCATGCAACGTTGGTGCATTGTTACATTCATGGAATTTAGTACTGTCCCAGGCTGTTTCGGTTATTTCAGTTTGCCGTTATTTTGTTTTTAACATTAAATGGTTTAGTTGCCTTCTTTTCTAAATCCACAAAACGAACTAAGGTATTAAATGAAGAAATACATAGAAGATTGCCGAAAGTTACGCCAACCCGCTGGAATTATACACTTGTCGTCTTATGAGGTAGTTTATGAATGGAGAAGCAGTCTTGAGACACTGTTCCCGAAAATCACCGATCCACAAGAAAAATCAGACCAAGAAAGTTATAACGCTGCTCGTGGTTTCAGTGCATCGTTACAAGACTTTAGATTTACTTTTCTTTTAAACGTAATACTGATTTTAATGTAATACTGATATTTATAGTTACAATACTCGACGTAGAAATCATGTTCATCAAGTGTCAGTATCAACAGCTCACTACAAGAAATCCACATACAATACATGTACGCTACTTTACAATGCATTGCCAGATGAAATTAAAGAATAAAATTGGTACACAAATTTAAATTAAAAGTAAAATCTTTTCTGCTGCAAAACTGTTTCTATACAATTGGAGACTGTATTGATCGCCAAAAAGAAACATAATGTTTACTTTAACAAAAACAAGATATAGTATAATGAATTACATTTGCATTGTTTACATTTGCATTGTATAATAAAAAAACTCAATATGCCTGTAACAAATAATATACTTCCGGGTCAATGACCCTCATCTCGATCAGGTTTTTGTCCAGTTTCCTTGATCCATTGGGCAAATGCTGAGATGGCCCCTTGATTTGCTTCTGGAGGTAAATGTAGCTTCACTATGCGCACGTTTTGTTGAACTTTCCTTTGCTTGTAGTGGTAGTAGAGCTTAAGGTGAGTTTCTATTTTGTTAACAATACAGAAAAATCAAGTCTGTTCATTTCTTTACCGTTAAAAATAAGTTTTCTATAATTTGGCAACGAAAATATCTAGATTTTGTAATGTTATTATTATTATTATTATTATTATTATTATTATTATTATTATTATTATTATTATTATTATTATTATTATTATTATTATTAATCTTTCAACTGTTAATAGTTAAATTGTTGGGAAGGGATCCTGAAACTCAAGAAATCGTGCGCAGATGATTTTCTCCCCCATACGTCACATACAGTTTTTGACTGTTTTTGACTAAATAAATAAATAAATAAATAAATAAATAAATAAATAAATAAATAAATAAATAAATAAATAAATAAATAAATAAATAAATAAATAAATAAATAAATAAATAAATAAATAAATAAATAAATAAATAAATAAATAAATAAATAAATAAATAAATAAATAAATATAAACGTCTTGGCAGACATCTTCTCTCTCACTGACCAACTCTTCAAGCAAAAAACCATGGTTTAAGCTATTGCACTGCAAAAGTCAGAGAAATGACAAGCAATGGCCTGCAGTTAATTAAATACGAAAGTAAACGAAGTTTGAAAACAAACAAGACATCCAGAAAGAAGAGCTAGAACTAATGGTAATTACCAGCTGGGTTACTAGAATGTGTGTGTGAGATCAGGAAAAGGATCAAAAGTAGAATTGACCAACAGTTTAAATGATTATTTAATAATATTTGTGGTCTTAGAATTTTTAAAGACAGAACATTTTTAATAATAATATTTATTATATAATACATAGCACAACGTTTCGGAAAATAAAAAAATAATTTCCGAAACGTTGGGCTATGTATCGTATAATAAATGTTAATATCAAAAATGTTCTGTCTAAAAAATCAAAGACCAAAAATATTATAATATATTGACTCTGAATGACTAATAATATTCTTTACCGCATGTTATTAGTTTTAAGCGCATATATTGTAGCGCATTTTTTTAAGTGCAAAGTTTTCAGAATTTTAAGAGCATGGTTGCATGCATATTTTTAACTTTTTAGTGCATTAAGTTCCGGGTTCTTTTGATAGTATATCCAAGCAAACGTGCATAAATTATTCGAAGATGCTAAATAACGTCAACATTCTATTGATATTTATGGCATTCAATATACTATTGTCGCTCATCACTAATTTTAATTCATATGCAATATACTGGAATTGATTAGTCGCAACTTATTTGAAAGTGAATATTTTCGAAATAATTTTTACTCAATTAGTTTCTGAATATTTTTGCGAAATAGTCAATAAGGAAAAATGATTTTGAGTGATTTCCTGTATTCCGCTAACCCTTAATATTATTCAAACGATTACACTAATTTTCCTTTAATTTCACGAAAGCATAGCAAGGAGTCCCCAAATCACGTAAATTGTGCTTAAATCTTCCTTATTTTTTACTTCGTATAATGTCATCCTTTGGTTGTAGCATGTGTTTTCTGAAGATCACTCTCACTCTTCTCTTCGCCATATTTCCTTATCTTGAACTCCTCTTATCACTTCAACATCCTGATCCAATTCCTTCTGACTACTTAGCAATTTCCTACTATTCCTTCTCTTACAAGTTCCCATCACCTAATCTTCATGAAACAATCACTTGTAAACAGTTGACCAACTAGCGTTATGTACATCTTCTCGTAGATGTTATCAATATTTCTTTCTGCTATTAGCGAATTTTCAACTTTGCCAGGGTCTTGTACCCATAAAATACACATTCAAAACGAATCAGCAATGTTTTTTGTACTCATTACCATTATAGAAACAACGAACGTTTGTCATTAAGTCAAATATTTTCTTGTATTCAAATATTTTCTTCTACAAAAATAGAGAAATATGAGTATAATAAATCAATAATTAACGTTCTTCTCAAATATGTGTAGTACTTCCTGAAGGTTCAGTGAACGCAAATTAATATACAAGAAGCAACGTTCTGCGTACATAAGAATTGATAGAAATATAAGTGTACAGTTAATGTTCCAGTAAGATTAAGAGTTTTTGAAATAATTAATACGTAAAATATGTTGGGGCACATCCGTAAATAATTCAGAAACGAAATAATTTAACATACAATTTTCACTTTTGGACATGATATAGACAATTTAATTGTGTCTGTGTTCCTCTTCGTTTAATGAGAAGAAGTCTTTAAAACCATTCTTCTAATCTCAACCTCTACTTCAACAAGACAGTGTCAGAACTTTTCATATAAGACAAGCAGTTTCGTCTAAATTCGCATGTGTATTATTTCTTGTGATCAATGACATTTTCAGTAATGAATGTATTATTGCACGATTTTTAAAAAAGGTGTTAAAAGGTTCTAATACTAGGTAACACTTAAATTATAAACTGTAGGTTAATAGGTTAATACTAAAAACGCAGTTTTGAAAAGTTATGTAGTAATTTTCTGTGTACTATTTTTTTTATTTAACAAATTTGATATATATATATATATATATATATATATATATATATATATATATATATATATATATGTGGGAGAGTTAGGTTGTCTGGTCCACTTTTTTAATTTGCATTAAAAAGTTATTTACTTGACCTGTAGACGTGACATTTCGCATAATATTTCAGTGAGTCTTTTTTCTTGCATTGTGAGAACAAACCACATCATTGTGCCTACAGTTGTTGTCAAATAAGGAATGATTAATGCATTTGCAATAGGATCAGTTAATGTAACCGGTAATGTTAAGTGGACCGGAAATTGAAATAAACTGTGAAAATAACACAGCCGCTTTAATGAAAAAAATAATTCTTCTACACATTGCCATAACGTTTTTTTTTTTAACATGAATGGAGAAAATACTTAGCGAAGATTGTACTTTTCCAAATTCACGTTAAAATAAATCTCTTTATGTATTTCCCTGCCGTCCTTCAGCAGGCATGGAAACTTTGTAATAATATCTACAGTTGAAACAAAAGCATTTTGGTTGGGCCGGGAGAGATAGCTCAGGGCATCAACTGGTGTCACTGTTAATTGCAAATCTGCAAATACTTTTTTTTTTCCTAGGGCTTGTATCCAGCCGACAGCCGGTTGCCCTTTACGTCCCGAAGAGACGCATATTCGACCATACACTAGACAAACACTTGCGGGCTCCTCTGATCTGGGGTCAGCAGAACGCGAGGCCCTCCGCGACAACACACGCACAAAGTCAAGGGACAAACAGTCATGCCCAAGGCGGGACTCGAACCCGCGACCCTTCGGACCGAAGCGCTGAGTCGGTACTCGCTCTTATCCACCTCGGCCATCCAGGTCGGCATCTGCAAATACTACTTTCGAAAAAAATAAATGGGGTAACTGCACCGGTTCACTTAACCTAACGTCTCGGCGGTCGACTTAACCCCAGAGCATATATTTTTTTATATGCCCGAAAACATATCAGCCGCAACGTATTATGGAAAGCAAAACACTATATTATAAAGCAGAAATACTAAAAATTAATCTAGTGTGAATATTTGTCTTGTTGTTATTCAATCGCAATAAAGTTGCAAAGCAGATGAGTGGTAGACAATACTTCTGACCTTTTAGAAAAATAACCTTACTGTACTCAACAATGAAGGCCTGTATCTTATGAAAATGGCTTAGATTATCAACCCTGTCATTCTACGAATGCTATCCAAAGGAAAAATCAGGAATCACTTCGCACCAACATTTAAAAGCATGGACCACTTAACAGAACCGGTCCGGTTAACCCAACTCTCTCCTACGCTTATGTGAAATTTATGAAACATAACACATTGCAAACGTAACTGACAGCTTGACTTACTTCTCAAAATATTTCCATGTAATTCAATGTGGTAAAACGTTCACTTAAAAATCGGAGTTAATTTATAACGGTATATGCGTATTTAGTGAAATATTCTGTTATCGATTTGCCTTATTCCCGTGTGGAATAAAACATCAGTCGGTAATACTTCAGGATATTCTCGTTTTATATTAGTAACCGTCTTCGTGTCTGTTAAAAAGAAATTAGTGTATAGTTACACCGTGCTCTGTCTTTTTGCTTTATTTATCATGCTAGTAGAAATCATCTCATCTCAAATTACGATACAAAATTTCCAAGTCTATAAATAAAATATAAATTCAAAAGTCTTACTTTTGAATTTATTGAATGTGAGTCATTTTCACTCACAGTTGAGTTTTGCACAAGCACATTGACATCACATTTTACACATTACATTTTATTTCATGATAAACTTTCATTTTGTGACAATATTATATTTTATGCAAAAGGGTAAAATAGCTAATTTTCTTGATATTTACAGTAAGCAATTTACGCCAAGATTCATGTTAACTAGACAAACTTCACACGGGTATCAACTCACTGCAAAAATATTGAAAATAAATTCACTATAACTATTACCACGCAAATCCATTTCTTCTCGAATGGAGTAATATCGTGAGATGTTTCCGTTCATTTTGTGCTTAACTGAGACAGAAAGTAATGAAAGAACTAGTTTAGAAGTCAGATGTTCAAGAAAACAGAAATATACCTTACTATCACATGTCCAGAAATACAATGTTGAGAGATATTACTACAACACGCATTTCACAGACCTGTGTTTAAAAATAACTTCACATTGTGCAGTTTATTGCATGCAAAAGAAAAATAAATTAATGAATATATAATTGGAGTAAGAAATGAGTTAATGAATCCCCTCAGGTATCCTACTTGCTTATTTGATTTATGGCGAATTTCAGTATTTCAGGAGCACAAATAAAGCGGAAAACGCAATTTAACAATTCCAATAATTGCCATTCTCCTTTTGTCATAATTCAATTTGGCACGAATATCAGTAAAATCATGCTCGTAGCAAGGATTTTGTTTCGGTGCGCGTTTCATTTGTCAGTCTTCTTTTCTCACCATTGTGCTATATCGTTTATTGAATGAATAAGCTCAATTATTAAATTGTAATTGCATATAATTTTTATTTTAAAATAAATGTAAAAAAATATCCGACCAGTTCTCATTACCAGGATATCACACAATCCTTTGCAGATATTGTGCAGACATACGGAAAATGTGTTGCAAACAAAGATAGCGTGTTATCACAGAGAAGAAAAATGCTCTTAAAATTAAAATAATAGTAGGTTGTAGCGTACGATATATTGTACCTTTACTTTAAAAGAAATGTGTGAAAAAAATATGGACAAGTTCATGAAGATCTTTTCTCACACTTTATTCCTATTTCACACTGATGCCAATTCTCCCAGGCGATAGTTCCAAGAATCTCTCTTACGTTGCATTTACTAATTTAATGTCAAAAATCATCAAAAACTACTTGACGTTTAGAGAAGAAGTGCAGTTTCTCTGAGTTCTGGAATCCCTACTCCCTCTCTTTCACTATTCTAAGTTGAATTCTGCGTAAAGGTAAATGGCAATGGAAGATTAAATTCTCCATAAAGTTTATAGCCAAAATATAATTGCAAGAAATATTTGCTTCCGTGTTATACAAAATATTTGCATTGTTAAATGACTTACATATTTTGTCTCTTATCCCTTATCGCGCTCCAAATGAAGCCGTTAACTATTCTCAGAATATGGATATTAAATATTTTATGGCTTTTGTGACGAAATAACAAAACTCCCATCACACATCCCTCAAACCACAAGAAAACCTACTCATAATGGAGCTACATTTGTTTCAGAAGCAAAGCAAGAGGTCATCCCAGCATTTCCGCAATGGACCAAAGAAACTGAATAATAGAAGTACAATATTTATTACAAGCATACTTGTTAATTTAGAATTATACAAGATATAATTGCATACAAATAGAAACACACCAGAAAATTAATACTACCAGAATCATGCATTCTTTTAACTTTTGTAATTTTCGAAAATCCAGAGAGTTCAAGTAACTGAGACTACCATTTTATAAGCACGCATTGGTTTGTTGAATAGAAACATTTAAGAAAAACTTTTGAGCAGATTTTGCGAAGAAGACTTTTGCATATATTGCCTTCACATCAAGCAGGAACTATGCGAAATTTACTCTACAGATACAATTTTTTAGAACAATTTTCATTAAGGAAAAAAGTCACTATCATCAATACTGTACTGTATTACGATTGGTTTCCTTATAGAATTGAATAATTTTTTACATCGTTTACTTTATTTCACTAGCTTTTAATTTCTCACCTTGCTCTCGTAAGAGAGTAATTATGTATTGTAATTATGTGGCCAAAATCGGTGAGTTTTTGTCAAAAAATCTCGTATTGCGAAGCCCTGATATCAAAAGAGTGGATAAATCTTACCCTAAATGTGGTGAAGTACTTTCTTTAAGACGTGTCAGTCAGAATTCACGTTTTGCGAGTCCCAAAAACTGCTTGACAAAAAATGTCTGATGGTCTATCTGTGGTTAACTCTAGTGCCTAAACCGTACAGATGATTTCTTTAGAATTGATATTCACAAATCGATGGGGACGATCTAGACCCTGGGAGTGTAAAAGTGATATTTTAATTTTGAAGGCGCTTTACAAGATGCTTTAACAATATTTTCAAAATTTTCAAAAAAAAATTCCTTCAAACCGTTTATTTGATTTTTCTATTTGTACATATGACTCATAAATATGGTACACGTCTCATTTTCGTTAAAATCTCTTCTTTTTTCGAAAATTGCAAAAGTTAAAAATTTGGTTAGCGTCTTCACACAACTACAATATTGAAGATAGATAGTTTTCTCTTTTTCGAAATCTGTTCTTAAATATGTATCTTTAAAAAAGATTATGCAAAATGTTTATAATATATGAGAAGTTTTCGCTTAATTTGGGTGAAATATACGAAAATTCAAAAAAATTATTTTCTCAAAAACCAAATATTTTTTCTTGATTTTTTCTCAAAAAGAGCAAACTATTCATATAGAAATTATGCTCTCGTTTTTGTAGAATAATCAACACTATTACTGTCGTTCATTCGATATGTTTTACAATGACATGGTTAAAAAGTACATTTTAGAAAGCTGAAACTTTATTAATCAAATTCAAAATAGAAAGTAAAATATTCAATGACTCTCTCAGCAAACAAACCACCAATAATCAGTATAACACATTTTATTCTTAGCATAGAAAATGAAATTAAAATTTTTAGCGCTTCGAATTTCTAAAAGCAAAACGTCAAACATATTTTATATTTCAATCTTGCGAAGACCAAATGTATTGTTTGAATCAGAATTAAATCGGAATTATTAACCGACGTCTTAGAGGGAAACGCATAGTTAAAAATGTCCGCTGAAAACAGTATTTTATCATTGTTATTTGCAAAACCCGTGACTCGTAAAACATTTCAACTTATTTGTTGATTAGTTCAAAATGCCATTTTCCTGTGAAAGTTCATGATAAATGATTCAGGCATAGAGAAACACACGTACTGATAAAATGTTCCGTGTCAAAGTTTCTTGTAACCTTAGGAATAGATTAGGCCTATCTGCTTTTATATCATATATTGCATAACTCTGACATGTACATCAGAACGCAGATCTTGAGGGCAATAACATGACTATTACAACATTCATTGGACTGAAAGGACACCAGTAGATAATCATGACACGCACGCTTTCAGTGAAATCCAAGGATATGTCCCCTTTGACAATTCCGTACATCACAACGCAAAATGTTTTACGTTAAGTGATGAACGTGCATTTGCACACACAGTGCAGGACCTTTATCGCATGAATATCGTACAAGAAACTTGCAAATGCCATAATATCAGATACGTGAGATCATGTCTCACACGTGGTAAGAGAGAATCGTGAAGAATGTAAAATAGAAAAAACTGCCTGCGGTGGTAATTGGCTGCTTAAAACGCATAGAAAACGTAAGATGAGTTGGGATGTGTAGGAGCATGTTTCACGAATATCTTTATTGTTTTAGTAGTCGCATACCAAATCCATTCCGGTACGCGGAGAACTCTAATGTGAGGCCCACGGAGGAATCAAGAACAAACTTTAATTTCGTTTTATTTTTTAATAAATTTTATATTTTTAACAACTAATCATACATGTATTTATTAATATACTACAGTGTTTGCACATGTGTTAAAAATTTTGTTTTTTTGCGATATGGCAAGCTCATGTATATTTTGATTATTTTCAGTACTAGTGTTTTCATGGCGACACTGATGGCATCATTCTTTTTATATTTTTTAAAAACTAGTTCAACATTCACAATGATCCTTCGAGTATATAATTGTTATATACATTAACAGGTACTATAATATGGTTGCAACAAATTTATGAGTGGATCTGGCTCTAAGATTGATTGTTAGTGATTCCGGGCAGGTCAACTACTATGGTCATTAATCCCGTCCGTGTAGTGCGTGTTTTCTTGCACGTGAGGAGGCAGTTGTCTTCCCTCACTCTATGGCGAGATCTGGCGCTGACCTACCGTCGGCTAGCGGGATTTTCCCCAACCATTATCTCCCACCAGCGTGGCACCGCCGCGCCCCTGCCGGGACAAGCTGTAAGCTCTCGACCGGTCTTCCGGCATGTGTGGTAGTGTAGTGCATGTTAGTGTGTGTGCAAGGGGAATGGATAGGACCAGCAAAAGGTAGGAAAGATCGCACGGTCCGTGACCCGTTTGTCACGGTACTGTTCCGGCACTCGCTTGGTGTTGATCGGAGAAATCACGGGAAACTACCGATTAGAGCAGCCGGTCGATAGAATTCTCCTCCAGACAGCAACTCAATTCGAACTAGCTGAGAAGCTAGCGTCGAAAATCCTACCACCGTCAGGACTCGAACCTAGGACCTCCCAGTCAGAGGGACTGCAGTGACATCAGTAGATGCACTGAGCCGCCTCTCCCGGCTTGGCCCTAAGAGAATGTTGAAATTTCAATGAAGTTATTACGCATGGTGACGCGAATTATTTTGAGGTGTCCGGAGAAAATCATTATTAATATAAAACTGATCTTAAGAGAACAAAAATTTTATATTTCAACTAAAACACAACAGACAATATTTAGAAGCCGTACTATTGCAATAAGTAACTAAAGGAATTTAATACCCCAATGAGCGCTTAATCCTCCCGACCATTCCCATCTGTTTTTATGTTAACTGATATACCACGGGGTTACAAGTCTAGTTTACAAGTTTCACGACGATCACCATCGTCTCCTTGCAGTGAGGGCATTAGCCTATGGAGGTCAACGTCCGCAAGTATTCTCACCACTGGGATCATGTGTGCACTCAGCTCCCCCATGCGATAGGTGTACTTTTAGGCGTTAATCTCGTATGAAAAAAAGCACTTTCCTTTATTTACTGTTTTTATTTAAGACCCCGAAATGTTCAAACACTGGGGCGGGCCGACGCTCTATGAGGAAGGTGCATGGTCGCCCGGCTGGGGACCCGCAATCCCCCAAACCCGCAAATATTGACCTGCTTGTTCGTCTCCGGCCAGAGGAAGCAAAAAACGCACCCCAATCTGCTTAGTTTGATGAGCCAATGCTCGCCGGAAGGTCAGAGGCCTTTCTCAGAAGTTGTGTGGGTCGCTATAGCACCAGTTACTCCACTCACGAAATGCGATCCTTATTCCACCGAATGTGGAAAACGTAGAGAGTGAAATACGCCATGCAAACTTTTATAAAACGTAGGCACTTAAAAAAAGTAAAATGCACGACTTCATTCATTTATAATATTACATTAGCGACATCGAAAAAAGAAATAGACTAAATTGAATGCCTTAGTTCTCGTTTCCAAAGTGATATTTTTTGCAATATGTTTCTGCATTTAAGTACTACTACACTCACTTGGGTGCATTAATTAAAAATATGTGCATTACAGATTGAGAAATGTACGTATTCGCGTGTGATTTTCTAACTATTTAGATATGTTTGTTTTTATGGAATAGAGTTTATGTCGTATATCCAAGAAGACTGAAATTTAAGAGAACACAAGAAGAAAACTCTTATTTTACTTCATATTTTAAGATTCTGTTAAATTTTAGGTTTTTAAGATAGCAATGTAGTCGTAAAAAATATTAATTTTTTATTCCTATCTATATAAAAAAGTTGCATAGTAAATAGTAAATATATGGAACTCTTCTAATCTGAGTTTGCCAATATTCATGTTATGAACCCCCATATTCTGAATATTATATCATAATTAATACACTTTGTACGAATTACAGCTCCTAAAGAGCGAGAGCTGCCATGCATCCGGCACTACTGAACGCAGCGTTTCCAATGGTTGTGTTTGCTGGGCCTATTCCCAAATTGATGTAATTTTCCCATTAGAGGATTCTGCAAGCGAACTCGGTGCAATACAAAGCAGCAATATAAAATACCGAGGAACCGACTTACTGCAGATAAACGAGAGTTATTTTTCCACACCACGAGCTTTCATATTTGGCACAGAATACCGCGAACACTAGACGCAATATAATTCAGTTGGGAGCTGCAAACATTTCAACATAATGTATCACGCGCCATAAAACATTTCATCCATTGGACATCATAAGCTCGAAACACTTTAATTTGAATTTTAGGAATTGCAATTTATTTCCTTTAAAACTTATATTATTTTATGGAATGGATGGAAGTTGGTAGAATGCGAGGGAAGGTAATATTTTAAACGTTTTACAGGACATCCACACTTGTGTTGTAAAGTCAACCTGAAAACTTTGATTCTCTACCAGAACATCTCTACATTACGCAATATCTTAGGTGGTGAAAGAAATTCTTTACATATTTATCCAACTATTCTACATACAGTTACTTGCGATAATTCACGTAGTTTTTTGATTGTCATTTTATTACACGGGTTATCTTGCACAAAAGTGTCAGTTATTTGCTGTTATTATTTTTATGTAAATAAGTAGCCTGCAGTAGCAAAAATGCTTCTGAATAAAATCACACAAAATAATTTTCAAAAAACATCATCCATACTATTCAAGAACATCAAATAAAATACTCTCGTGTAACACTGCAATAATTTTTTACAAAAATAATTTTCACAAAGACTGTAATAGCATAGCATATTTTAAACAGTAAACAGTTCACGTAGCACGAATATCAAAAACAAATTGCTGTTACACAATGCAATGCATGAACAGCAAACATCTAAAGCCAATCGTCGTCCTCCTTGGAACCTTGCTGACGCATGACTGCAATAACGTAAACAGTGACGTATTACGACAATTCAGTCAGTACACGCGGTATGAGAATAGGCCAAATATCACACCCAAATATTCGCATTTTTCAGTAAAAATCGAAACGGTTTCAGTGTGTTTAGATTTTCCCAATTATTGCGTCTCTAACAAAACCGTAGACACCTCTCATGTGGCTGGAGACTGCATAGTTTTCTTCTAATTTCTGCGCGTATTGCAAATTAAGAATATAGATCATTTAAAAGAATGTTTCAAAACACAATTTTAAATTTTCTTCTAGTAAAACAAAAGCAATGGCTTTTAAAGAAAAATCCCCAAGGTACAAAGAAAATTATAATAGATTACAAAATTTTAGAACGAATGAAGAATTTTCAATACTAGGGATGCTATGATTCCTTTGAAAACGATACAGGATTAGTTATAAATTAATTAAGTTTAAAAATTCATATACGTGTGGATATATCGCAGAAATTTAAGAAACAAAACACGTAAAGATTAAAGTAGAATTGAGGCTGCAGAAATAATAAACTCTAGGAGACACCCTCCTGGATGAATGTGTATATAAGAAAGGAGCTGAGTGTTACGTCTGTGCTAGAAAAATTATCAACTAATAAGAAATGGTGCGATTATTTGGAAAGGATACCAAAATTACTGATCGCCCGCATTAACTCTTGAATATATTCCGCGAGTAACAAGAGACATAGGCAGACCAAAGAAGGTGTGAACACCGGAACAGGTTGTTGGCAATAGAAGTAGTAGATTATGTTACGAAGGCAATTTCATTTTTTAATTACTGTACGTTCTATTTTAAATAACACTAAAATGTTTTAATTTTAAATTCGTGATACCTAACACCTAATTTGATAATTCTCCAAAATCTCACACAAGTACCAATGACATTACTAGTCGGAAATAATTTCAGTTCAGAATGCAGAATGGATATAGACACATTCTATAACGTATCTAGTGAGGATGTCATGTATTTTAGATGACATGAATAAAACAAATTATTAGGATAATTGTACCATTCGAATGAGTTTCCAGTAATATGCCCCTGCAGAATGGAAAAGCAAACATTCAAAAAGTTTGCAAAACGCAGCATCGTAATTTCACACATCTTTCCCAGGACCATAACACTGACGAGACATAGAAAATCAAGTATGGAGGACTCGTATCTTTCATAATTAATTATAAAATAATGAATTATTTTTATTATTATTACAAAACGTTATTCTCACACCGACATAACCGAACTCGCAGTGACACCACACTTACAGGAAGACAACAACTTTCATTTTTCAAAAATAAATTAACCACCTGCAGTTCAAGTATTCTCTAAATTTTCACGTTTGCAATAAGTTCAAATACACTAGAGCCGGGATGTCCAAATTGCAAGACTCCGAGGGCCAAGATTAAAATCTTTAAAATGGTTGAGGGTCATATTTTCATTCCTCAGATGATCCACACGTGAGTTCTTCGTATTGTTGATCTCAGCAGATTGTCTGGCTGCTCTGAAGCGGGGGCGACGGTGGGGTGAAGAAAGGGAGGACATAGAACCCTGTGTGGTACCATGCATAATACAAAGAGTCACATTGCTATGATTTCAAAATTCTAAATTTACTAGAAAAAATTCCTTAAATCTATTTTTACATTAAGGGAGTAGATTCCGGCAGTGGGTGGCAGATGCGCAATGGGTGGACGGCATGGATGCAAGAGACTTCTACTTTTTACTAATAACCTTCTGCGGGTCACAATAAATAGCACTGCGGGCCGCCAGTTGGACAAAATATAAAAGAATTGGTCAACGTAATTTCTCCATCAAAATAATAAGTGATAAGATTAAAGTTAAGCTTAATACAATAAAAGATTTTAGAAACTTGAAATCTTTCTGTGCAACAAATAAAATTGAATTCCATTCATTTAGAGATCCTTACAGTAAGACATTTAATTGTGTTATCAAGGATATCCATGTTATACACAATGAAATGGAAAGTTTTAATGAGCTTTGAAAATCCTATCCAGTGCAAAAGGTGTCAAGACTTTACGGCAAAAATCGTTAGCCATTACCAATATGTGCAATAGAACTCAAAAACAATGTAAAAGATATAAGTATTCTTAGTTTAAATAGATTTATTTACAGTGTTGTTAAGGTACTACCAAGATCATATAATAACAAACTAATACAATGTAAAGATTGCCTGAGATGTAACCACACACAAGCTAACTGCGGGTTTTGTCCGAGATGCGTTAGATGTAAAGGGGATCATCATTACTCAAAAAGTAACATAACAGCATAACCCCCATATGTCTAAATTGTGGTAAAAATCACACAGCTAATTGGAGAGGCAGTGAATACTACAAAGATATCTTAGAAAACAAATTTAATAATAACAAAAGTAAATTTCTAACCTAGCCTACTAGTCAACATTTACAACAAACTACCGTTCAATATCAAAATAGTCAATTCGCAAACACAGATAATGAAAAATCCAACTTAATAGCAAAACATATCGAAAATGCATTTATTAATAACCCAGTAGTGAATCAATTTCAAAGACGAAACAGAAAATGTTATCAATCTTCAGACTCCTTCTCCCACAACCAGTGTAAAATTTATTTCGTCTTCGGAAGTGAAACACGAAATTTAAAAAACAAAAAAACAAAAAAGCCTCAGGATACGATAACATCTCAAACAAAGCTCTCAAGAAACTGAATATGAACGTTATCGCTGGAATAACTGCAATTTATAACGCAGCATTGCCAATAGGCTACTTTACAAAAGCATGGAAAATCACCACAGTTTTACCCATTTGCAAATCTGACAAAAATCCCAAAACTCCAGAAAACTACAGACCAATAAGTGTGCTCACAGCTTTCGCAAAAGTGTTTGAAAAACTTATTCTAAAAGGACTTCAAAACTTTTTAACAGTAAATAATATAGTTCCCCCGTCACATTTGGTTTCAGACAAAACTATTCTACCATCCATCAATTTCTAAAAATTACTGAATTCATAGCCAACAGTTTTCATAAAAATCAAATACGCCACATCTGTCTTCATAGACATTTCAAAAGCATTCGACAGAGTATGGCATCACGGCTTATTATACAAATTAAAACAAAAAGACATCCCGGACTACATATTCAACATAATCAAAAGTTTCCTCAAGGAGAGAGAATTCAGAGTTGAAGTAAACCTTGCCAACTCAAATCTTCACAAAATTTCAGCAGGAATCCCGCAAGGCTCGCCACTATCGCCAACCCTAAGTAACATTTTCATTTCAGATTTATCATTTTTAATTGACTCTCAAATAGCTCTATATGCCGACGACACCGCACTTTTTTCCAAACATCATGTACTACAAACAGCCATCAATTACCTTCAGAATGATCTGAATATATTCACAGACAGGGCGGATCAATGGAATATCAAAATCAATCAGACTAAAACACAAACATTTTTTTCCCTACGACAAATTAAACCTCACACACAATTAAAAATAAATAATATTCCTATCGAATGAGAGGATAATTCCCAACCTGTTAAACAACTAGGTGTACTTCTTGAAACTAAACTCAAATGGAAAAAAACATTTGCAATCCACAATCAACAAAACTAAAGCAAAAATGGTTCAACTTTATCCACTAGTCAATAAAAAATCTAATCTACATTTAAATACGGGAAAATTAATTTATATTTCTATTATGGGACCAACGCTTACTTATGCCGGTACAATTTGGAGAAATACTGCCAAAGCTAACCTAGAAAATTTACAAATTACACAAAATAAAATCTTACGAAAAATAGTAAAGGCACCATGGTTCATTTCAAACATGCAAATATATTCTGAATTACAAATTCCGAACAAAACAGACTTTATAACAAATCAAGCCCAACAATTTTTCGATCTTCTTCCATCTGCAACTTGTTCTGAAGATTTCAATCTAGGTCAAACCGGAGAGTTAGGTCTCCGAAGAAAATCAAAATTTCCAAGAGATTACTTTCGTCCCCCATATTTGAATATTGTGCAAATAGATTAAAATTATAATTACTTATATCAAAACTCCTAAAAGAAACTACTGTTATCTGATTTTATAATAATGTATTAAAACTAAATGTCTTAGTTACCCGACGGGAACCCGCAGTTAGGTGAAAACCAAATGTTAATGAACTGTCAAAAATTAACTCCTCTGAAAAACATGTATTGTTGAACAGATAGAAAATAAATTTTAAAAAAGACTTGCAAAAAAAACTCTATTGTCTTGAGCCCTGATATCGCGAGACGCGAGGGGTGAGGAATTGGTTATTTTGCCACCAGGACTATTATTGTGAATCTCTAGCTCGCTTTTCAATGCAGAATGGTTTCTTTACACGGTACCGAACATTTCTGGTTATCAGATTTTGTCAACAATTCTCGTTACTCTCGTGTAATTCAACCAATGTTGGTAAAGGAGTGTGAGTAAGGATTCCGAGGCTGAAGAAAAGTTTCGCGTATAAAATTCTTGTTTTCTATTTTATATCTCCTTGATACTTCGAACAAAGATCTTAAAAATCTCATCTCCACAGCTTGGATTCTACTAGAATTCGGTATCCAGTTTTCACTTCCATGGGGCACTGCCATGACTTAATAAAACTTGAGCAATAAATCCTTCCTAACTCTACCTCTGAGAGATCTGTTAACAGTGCAGCATACCCTATTAAATCTTTCAATCTTCCTATAGTCATCAACCCCACCGAGATGAGTGTCACATCCTAAGAATCAGAAATACGGCCGGGTGAGATTTTTAGTCTTGTACGGCCTGCTCCGATGAGGAGGGCTTCCCTTAAATTGTCACACGTTATTTTGAGTATTTAAGTTTTTGGCGGGCATTCTTATTATTGTCTCATTTGTGGGCGCCCACAGGTTCTTTCATAGCAGTCAATTTTGCTTCATTTCTTTCGCTATTTACTGTTTCTTACATTGTCTTACTTTGCTTTCATATTGCACTTCTTTCACTTTGCACTTCGGTCACTTTGCTTCATTTAGCTTCCTCTGATCGCTAGTTTGTGTTTGTTAATGTTTACATGTTTGCATTTTTGATTATTCGTGTTTACTTGCATTGTTGCTGCTTTTAGTTTTTCAAGAAGTGATGAAATGGTATTCCTTGTTTGTCATTCCCGGTTGGCACTAACTGCCGGTCCTTTTTTGTATTATTTTATTAAATAACACATTACATAAAATACTGCCTAATTTCATTATATAAAATTTTACTTTCATGTCTACATAAACTCTAATACTTGTTCTAATATATCAGATTCTCTTGTTTTATTATTTTATTACGTTTACATCTTAGAGGCTGGAGTCCTGTGAATTCCATGGACGTGGTTTTGCTTGTTGATGTTTTAGATTATAGAACTTTGTTATTTTATATTATTCGTATAAACCTCTCTGTAAATAGTATTCGTTGTCAACTAGGAGATCTTAAAATTTATTTGCAATAAATTTTGAATATAATTTATGTAATGTGACTGTAGGATTTTCCCACGGATTGGCAACTTTGTTCATGTAAAAATGAAAACACTAAGTGAGAGAGAGAGAGAGAGAGAGAGAGAGAGAGAGAGAGAGAGAGAGAGAGAGAGAGAGAGAGAAAACACTAACATATATTTTAGAATCAGCAAATAATTTTACAATATCCCAGAAAATCATATTTAACAAGTAATATTTTTTTAATTACATTGGGCTTATTAATAATATTATTAACCAAGAGTACATTAGGGAAATTATTATAAAAAAGTCTCTTTATTTGGTTGTTTATATTCGGAACGAAAGGTAAAGAAAACATAATTTTATCTGAATCTTTGAGAGAGTCTTGTGGATAAACTTAATTTCATTTCATTTCTAAATTTGTATGCCAAAAGTTGAGTCAGATCTTACGTAGAGATTCTTTGCCTAAAATTAGTAAAAAAGTTAATAATTTATTTTTTAATAAATTTGTTCTTTTTTTTGCTTCTGGCAGCTTGCAGTACAGCTTTGTTATCTTTTATATAATCGTAAAATGCTGAAAAACTCATGACAAAACTAATACAGATTAACAGTTCCCACCGACTAAGACTAACTTCAGCTCTATTTCTTTCTCCTCTTCATTTGAAATGCATAAGTGAAAAGATTCATTCACCAAATGCAGGTGAAGACGGCATATCTAAAATAACTGAAATAATATTTTTGCGTTTCTTATTTAACAATTAAAGCGTATTTTTGTGTTTTTTATTTTATTCGCTAGACAGATTTACTATGATGCATGCGTGTGTCAGCGTTCACAAAAAAGGATATTCCTATTTTTGATTCTAAATTAAACAATAAACGATACAATGTAAGTGTTAGACATGTTATAAAATAAATGACAACAAATGTTAAATATTTACTAAAAAGAGGACATTTAAAATCCAAAGGAGGACGGCAGGGCAATCGATGTCAATGAATGACTGTCCGCCCATTTGGAGGACGGTTGGCAACTCTACTTTTCCCCCTGCCATTTTCGCAGTCCGTTCTTTTGTGAAAATAGGAACTACGCTTTCTTCCATTCATATGGGAATTTTCGTTGTGCAAACATTGACTTATTAATTCTAAAAACTTGTATTTAGGTTTCTTCTAGAAGATATTTATATAATTATACTAGCTGACCCGGCGAACTCTGTTCCGCCTTAACAGCCGGTCCCATCTTTTTCTCGCGTCGCACTCACTGTGAGAAACTGTACTATCCTTGTTGCACTCGTGATAATAAAGCAATTGCAGATTTGTGTTTTTCTCTCAAATAAAGAAGAATTTCAAAAAAACGCTCTGATATTAAATAGATAATTTAAAAATCTATTACGCAGCAGAGCGTTTTTTTGGAATTGATTTTTGTTTAAGAGAGAAATACAAAGCTGTAATCATATGGACTGGCAGTTAAAGGCAATAAATAAGCAGATTTTGGAATTTATTAAGTTAAATTGTTTATTAGAAAATAAATAAAAAATAAAAAAATTAAGTAGATTAATCACTCATTATTGTTCCTGTATTTTGATGCATAGGTTGCACTATTCAGTTAAGTACCTTGTGATACACGACATTTTTTGTTTTATTATCAGGCGCAAAAACAAACAACGCAGATGATCTTCCGACCCGTGAACATGCCACATATAATTGACCATGGGAAAACATGGTTATTCTAGATTCAAACCACAAACTTTCAAGGATTGGCCTTGTGATTTGTTGATGGTCATGGCGAATGCAAGACGGAAATGCAATCGGAAATTGAAGTCTTTTAAATTGAAACCTCATATCGGTTGGGATCATCGGAATCCTCGGAATGAGAACTTCCTCACCTTCAAAGTTTTCTTTGAGTATCGTCACGTAAATTACATTGTTCATCAATTTTCTAACCACCAAACGCGTACCGTTGCACAGTTTTGGTTGGTTTATGTTTCGAAGCATGATTACTACGGGGCCAACTTTTAGGCGTAAATTGTGCGGTGGTAAGCCATGCATATCCAAGGAGTTTAAAAATTCAATTGGATAGTTGGTGGCTTCATCTTCATTCGTGACGCAGTCAACAGGCAACAATGACCGCTAACATGCGAAATCACGCGAAAACGTGCGAAAACGTGCGTAAACGTGCGTTCTCACATAGGAACGCTGTCGAACGGAATAAACAGTATCCTATGTCCGTCTCCTCGCTCTAAGCTTCCTGCTCACCAATTTTCAGCCAAATCGGTACAGCCGTTCTTGAGTTATAAATAGTGTAACTAACACGACTTTCTTTTATATATATAGATATTGACATTATCTGTTCACGGTGCTTTTCGCGTTTTACAGACTACTATAGGGTCCTTGAGTTTCAGATAAATAATTCTATCGACTTGCAGCGGATATTTTTCATTCAATACATACTCTTTACTGAAGTACTTGCTCTTCAGACCATAGATATTTACAGAATTTCAGGAATTCCAGTTTTTTAATTCTTGCCTGGAAGGATGGTAGTAGTACATCGCAATAATGAAATATTTTGAGCTCTATTTTCGACCAAGTTTCTTGGTTTACACGTCAGGAGTAAGTTATATTAGTGTCATTTCAAAGATAATTAACATACTTCAATATTCAGGGTATACAATATGAAGCCTTTGAACATTTTGTAAATTTTCTAAATATGTCTCCAAATGTTTGAATGAATATTTGTTCGAAATTGTAAAAGTCGACGTGCAGGTCTGCTCCTGATCTCCAGGAGAACACCTCTACATTCCAAGTATATCATGCACTGCACTCATGGACCGAATAATCAAAGTCGTTGAGGGGCTGGGAAACACGCAATACTTACTTTATTCATCAGCAAAACTCAGTCGTTTTGGAGTAACAGCGAGTCCTCATCGGCTGCTTAAATGTGTGCAACATCAAAAAACCGCAATCCTGGGCATTGTTAAGTCTGAAAACATATGGTATCTCTAGCGAGATTGCCGGTAGTTTTATATTTTATAGTTACATTTCCGGCCGTTTTATATTAATAGTTACTGCTGGCAATAATTGAGTGAAATGTGTATTTGTCAAAGCAGATGCTTCTTTCAAGAGATAAAAATATAATAACCATCATATAATAAATCTTACAATTGTGAAGTGTATAAAATGAAAACGAGATCGTCAAAGTAGACACACCATGTTACTAATACGTAGACGCTTCCCATTCCTACTTGCCCTGTCTCGATGCCTTACTCAGCCAATGCGCTACGCAGATTCGCAACATGCATTTAAAAACAGGTTCAGAGAGACCCTCCCTAGCTAGGCTCCTACCAATAAGAAGAATCTTGAATCATATCGTGGGGTTCCAAGTGACTACAATTAAATTAAGAATGTTAATGTTAAAATAGAAAAATAAAGAAATAAGTCCAAAATAATTCAGAGAATCGATTAGCGTTGGCAGAAAGTTATGAAAGTATCCAGTCAACAAATTGTACACAGCTGAACTTCCTGAGATAACACAGACGTACACCCCACACAAAAGCACTCCGAATGTTGGCTGATGAGTTGGTGAAAAAAAGGATACAAACTAAGAATTGAACGAAGAACTGAAAATTATATTTGGCATCTCAATCGTATGACCTTTCAAATAGCCAAAAAATCGAGATATAATAATAACAATGTAAACACTAGTTACTTTCGCTCTGCGAAAAAAAAAATGACTGAACCATCCGAGCTACGAGTTGATTGCATCTGGATTGTAAACAGTTTACATAACTAGCAATTCCACAAGACCTTAACACCAGGGAAGTAAGCCTACCCTCAGTGTGTTAAAATAATCGCCACTATGCTAGGGGACAAAATAACCCGTTTTTACAGTGTAGCTAATGTTTGCACATGTAGAAATACTAAACATTCTTGTTTACTAATTTTATCACTCACTTTTATATCAAAGTACTTCAACGGCCAACCTGAACCGCTTCCCTTCTCCATAGGAGAGAGGGTAAGACCCCCCCCTCCGTTGTCATTTTTCCACAATTCATTTCTTAGAGATGTTATTCCTACACGAAGAGTGGATAGAAAGGCAACGTACATGTAAATGTGGAATAAAAATGCTTTGAAAATTTTCCGGTGGACAGACGTAATTTTGTTTTCTGTAAATCGCGGAAACTCACTATTGACTTGGAATTGCGCGAGGTAATGACCAACGTTGACTGTACACTGCATAGCGAAGTTGGTAAAGCAGAAAGACTTGTAAAACTGAGTGATTAAGTTAGTAAATATTTTTTAGGTTTTTAAGTCATATGATTGAGATACCTCCGCGCACTCAATATGAACAATTCCTCCACTACAGGTGAGCTGAGGCGTTTTTTTAAATAAATAATTAGCCAAATTGAAGCATACGCCACGAATAGATTCTTTAGTCATTTCAATACCATAGTTTAAGTAATATGTCATATATAATTTGAGCATAACACAAAAGATCATAACTAAGTACAAAAGTATTGAATATTTTAAAAACATTTTAAAGAAGCGTTTAAGTGTTAATGAATATTAGTACTTAAATATTAGTTTCATTAATATTTGATCAAATGATATTATTCAACCTATGTTGTCGATAGGTATTTTTAATGCATTTCAAGTTTTATTTCCCTGTTTTCCAGAGGTTGAAAAAGGCCATAATCTTGGCAGATCGACGATAACATTTAAACGCCTTTAGTTTGATTAAACACGCAATTAATTCCAATTATTTACTTATAACATTGTGAAGCATGTTTTATCATATATATGAGAAAAATGTAAGTTTAGTATCTGCAGAGTATTAGTGATGTCCAACTTTTTGAATAAAGTATCACGAATTACAAAATAAAATGAGAGGGTAATCATAATATCTGAAGATGCTGGACAAAACGTTTATTATTAATTTTGTAAGGTAGCTAGTGAAACACTATTTCTGTTAACAAGACCAAACTATACAGATTGGAGAAAATCATTCCATCAGAAGGTAAATATCAAGTAAATATATAATTTTCTAATACCCCAGTTTAATATACCTTGTTTTGTGTAATGTAACAATAGAGAATTCGACGATATGAAATAAAGAACAATCCATAGATTCGCGATTGTGTGTTGGGGCACCCTAACCGAGCAAATAAATTTCCCTTCCGGTGTTTTTCGTGTTGGCGTGTTTTCGCAAACCGCGCAATTCCCAAGCTAAAAAATATACCTCAAAGCTTCGAATTCCAGCAATGATTCGTGATACCATGACAAAGGCAATGAACGTAGTACCAATCACAATGTCGGTGAAATTTTGTAACCAGTCTAATTATTTTCAGAAAATAAATGAGCTGCGTAAATTATGACACTGTATTTGATATTTCTCATTTAACGGTTAACGGCGGTTTCGTTTAGGAATGCCAGTTCAAACATGGGATCCGTGCGAACTATTTGCGTATTTACACTTTGCTATTTTGTTTTTCTCCTTTTCGCCTTGTACTTGTCGAACGCGACGGCCGTAACAATGAAACACGCGCACGTGTAAAAAGACAATTATAACTAGTCCGAAAAATACATAGCATGGAATAGCACAATGTGTGCATAATATGTAATGAAAATTATAATAATATGTAACAAATATGTAAAAATATAATATGCAATACGAAAACACGCTCTTATTTAAAAATCATATACAAAGAAAATAACTTTACCCAATTTGAATTTACTTAATGAAATAATTTTACGAGTACACTTTTATCTTTGTGAGCAATGGTAGCCATCCTACAATCATGGAAACTCAATGCCCAGCAAGCAATCACTGTAGTATTTTCTTCAAAGGGCTACACGTCTGCCACAACCAATTTGTCTCGAAATTTGGGATCAAATATCAAGAAACACCAGTTCCTTATACTTTCTTCACCTAAAGTTAATATTCTTAGGGCTCTTGCACACTTGTTGCAACATACATGCAATGCAGATGGAGGTTAACACAAACAAACTGTGTGCATTTGGCGGCGTCTTCACATGGGGCACTTCGCGTCGTCAGCAACGAATTTTGAATTTGTGTAACAAAAACTATGCTGACTTTTAAAATAAAATCTAGTTTTAAAATCTCATTAAATATTTCGGGGAAACTAATTTCAAGAAAATGGGTAGTATAATAAGTTTCAAAAAATATGTTAAATATGAGCAAAATATGTAAAATATGTAATTTTGTAAAAGTATGTAAAAATGAATATTGTGCTATGATTGCAATGTTTTGGAAAGACCACAAATTTAAGAACTGCATTCAGAAAGACAAAAGATATGTAGCTACATAACAATCCGGACTGTAATTACAATTCTACTATTCTGACATGCATGAAAATGTTTGTGAACATGCCAGCATGAATTAAATAAGATCTGTTCACCAAAACGCTTTTGGTCATATTATAAGACATAAACATCAAGAATGAGAGTTCATCGACATAAATTGTGTAAGTGTTGAAACACTTATGAATTTCGTTTTTATTGAATTTCTTTAACCGAAACCAGATATTCTTTACATTCTATCCTTTACCTAAATTACTTTTTGGAACTTACCAAGTCAATAATTCACTGAAGATTCTGAAGCAAAAAGAAAGCGAGGCTCTCCACAACATTACAGACAAGAAATGTCTTCAAAGATAGGAAGCGGAGATCTTCCTAAGGGAAGAAACGTACACGTTAGTAACCTCCAAACGGTAAGTGAACTAATGTTAAAATTCCAATGATGGAAAGAATACGTTCGCAGTTGCAAACAAGCAAAAACCCCAATCACGGTTTGAAAATCTATTTAAGATTTTTTGTAATAATAGTTTTGTACTAGTAGAGAAATAAGTATGATTGATGGATCAGTCCAGAAACTAGATAATCTTTTACAATGGAAATTAATTTAGTTTTCAAAATGTTATCTCATGATCCTGGCGCATAGCTCATTGGTCAGCGTACTCGTTTTCCATGACGCCAGCCCGGATTCGATTCCTGGTCGAGCAAGGTTTATAATGTACGTTTTCCTTGCGATGTCTCAGTATATGTTGCTACGTGATAATGAGAAAACTCAGTTCTCAGGTTGAGACGCCCTGGCGTAGGGATGCCTACGTGCTAACCACACGTACCCCGTAACACATGGCGGCAGGACCGTGACCCCGCACACATACACTGCATTAGAAACGAAACATTATGTACCGAGAAGCCTCCGAGCGAGACAAGTAACGTAGCCCACCGGTTGAAACGACATGCTCTACGGAGGCGCCTACTTGTACAAAAAGGAGGCGCCTCTAAAGAAGGCGCCTACACTTTATTTTCCCGGTCGCCGGCTATCATGCGCCCAGAGCTTTTCCTTATGGAAAACCGAGCCTGCGAAGGTGATACATCTCGAACTGTCTATTCTTTAACGCTCCCGTGAGGGGCTGCCCTGAGACACTTGGGGTTTTCTTATCCCAGCTGGCACGGCGCTACCTCATCGCGCGTGCTCCTTCTCCTCTTATAGAAGCTCGCTTAGAAGTGAAGACTCGCTTAGAAGTGAAGAATATCTTCTATTGAAATATTTATATTAAATTCTACGAATTAATATTTTCCTTCGAGAGCCAGTGAGCATCTTGTCTCGCCTAACGCAGCGCTACTGATTCCAGAAGGTGTTTTGGAATTCCAGATTCACTTTTACTTTTCTTCCCTACATTATTATATTGGAATCACCTAAACAAAACTATCTCAAATTTTCTGCCATAAACTCTGTGTTTAAGGCTGCTTTGAGCTGTAACTTTGCACACAAATTAGGATTACAGTCTATTAGCGCTGTTACAAAGATGGCTAAGATTGGTGCAGGTTGAGAGGAGAAAGATGCGACTTTATATTAGAAAACAGGGATATTTGTATGGATAGATACCCGGGTGGATATCTGGTATCTAGTGTCTCTATGTCTGGATGGATGAATGTGAAACGCAAAGCTAAACCAGATTGATAGCTTTTGAGCTGAAATGAGGTAAATACGTAACTCTAGTTGTGTCGTTCCGAAGATCATTTCCATTTACAGTTCCATTAAAAAAAATCGAAGATGATTAAGTTTCTCGAAAAATAAAACTATTATAGACAATTTCTCTACGGCATGTTACTTGCCCCATGGTTCTGCATTGTTCAGCAAAAACTGCACTTCGATATCCTCAACCATTCAGAAGTTTTGAGCGTGGTCCATAGTGGAACATCCACTATAACTTACTCTTATTTACGAAATACACCGTTTGCACTTTGTGGAAGGGAAGGGGTGTGTGTCAATCTATTCAAGCAATTAGCTATTTATTTTAAATAAAAATGCGCTCTACAAATGGAAGTTAAATGCTCACACTCCCTCAAAACACTCTTGCTACTGAAACTGAAAAGGAGGTGTAAAAATATTCGACTGTCAGCAATGCAAACAGAATTACATCACGATAGCAGTGAAGGCCTGATTTCAATTAGTCGCAACAAGCCATGCACAAACAAAAAACAAATAATTTGTTCGACTTGGTGGAGACTAGGATGCACAACATTAGTAAAAATTATAGTTTTTCCTCCTCAAGAGAAACAGGCAACTCAATTTTAAAAAGAAATACGTTTCAACCTGATTGCTCTTGGGATAGTATAATGGGTTTCCTTTTTTAAATCAATGAATGTTCATAGAAAGTTTTTGATTAAGATCTTGAAATATTTATAAAACTTCGACCAGTGGAAACATGACGTCAAAGACAGGAAATATAATATAAATTTATACAATTTGATATTTTAAGAATTGGCTTTAACCAAATCCACGTGCATGCAACCCAGTGAGTTTTTTATTATGTCCCAAGCAACGGATAGTCACATGGTTTGGGGATTATAAACTTGGCAAATCACTGGAATTTATCTACGATTTATGTTACCTTTGCAATTAACGTTTATCCCTTTTATTAGAGAATGTTGTACGATGTTGTACGACATTTATTAGAGAATGCTTTTACGATATTTTATTTGTTTACGTCAATACTTTTATCATGTCTGATGTTCTACAGCAGGTTTATGAAGTTGTATGTATGTTCTTATCTCATTAGTATTTATATTTTTAGCTTCGTTTTGTCTTATTTGTAGTTGCATACCCTAATCAAAATTCGTTAATAACATGCCATACACAAAGAATGTATCTTTTATTTAACCTTATTTATTTTGAAACTTATGCACAAAAATGATGTGTTTTCAAAACAAGCCTTATATTTTATAATATATTACGTTTATATCATTACATACATATTCATTTTATAAGAGTTATTTGAAATGCACTGATTTATTCCCTTACAAAATCATTGAAACCTATCTGTGAGGTATGAGGAAGCTACGCTCGTTTTCGTGAGCTCCACAATCTCTACCTCTCTTTTGTTATACACAGTTGAACTATAGATAAAAGTACCAGCAAAGCATGGTTGGCAATATTTGAAAAAAAATCGTGTAATAGAAAGCTTATTTGCATCGGTAAACCAACTACGGATTGTATTTTTTAGTATTTTGTCGAAACAAAATAATTGCCCACACACCTGACTCTACTCCTACCACTAAGAGCAAAAGAAGGGCTCAACAAATCGTTCCATAGTGATGCTACATTACGTCCAGAAGAAAAACAAATGATGTTCGATTGTTTTATTAATTTTTCTGGTCATGTCAAGTACTATGTTCATTAGTCATGTTAGTGTAGTTAATGCATTATCCCAGGAGGTAGTGATGTTCCTCTCCACTGGATGACGAGATCTGACGTCGACCTACACATTGGCTTCAGTGAGATTTCCCCCTCCACCTCCCTCCCTCAGAGGGGCATCACCTTAATCTGAATAAGCTCTAAGCTCCCGACCGGTCTTCCATGGCGTGTAGTAGTGTTTTGCATAAACGTGAGTGTGTGTAGCGCGATAGGACAAGTAAAGTTAGAGTACTGTCTGTTTGTTAGAGTACCACTCTCCGGCATTCACCTGGTATCTTCTTCGCTGTCCGGATGACACCGTGTCGCAGACGGAGAGGCCACAGTCGATGTCTCAGCCTGCGACGCGGCGTCACCCGGACAGAGAAAGACATGGACTCGAGCCGCGGAAGATTAGGTTTACATTCACCTGGTATTGATACAATAAATCACGGAAAACTACCGATCAGAGCAGCTGGCTGCTAGAATTCTCCTTCAGACAACGGCTGAATTCGACTTAACGAGTATAAAGCTGGAGTCGAAAATCCACCATCGTGGAAATTTAACCCAAGGAATTCTCGGTCAGAGTTGCTGCAGAGCCAGTATTGGTGCTAGCTCTGAGGAAAGTCAGCCGGTAGGATCAACTCAGCAATTTTTTAATTGATTAAGGTAAACTGAACAACAAACCTTATCGGGACTTAGTGATCCAGAAGATGAAGTTCAATATTTGTTACAGGCTTTTTAAACACACAGGGAATTCTGTAGTTCATCCAACCATCATTCCTAACGAGGTTCTTAAAATGCCGTAAATATTATATGGTTTCAAAGCATTTATAAATTATCTATTAATAATTTGTTTTCTGATAAGAGAATTGAGCAGAAAATGAACATTCATTCTGACAAGTGTGATAAAATTATGCTCTCACGTTATTACATACTAACTGGCACTAGAATCTGCTGTAGGCGTAATATGTCAAATGAAAAACACAAATATTATATTTAATTTTTATTAGGACGTCGAAACATTACTGTTTTATTGAAACAATAATACGTGTTGGAAGAGAATGATATTTCGTGCCATCAACCGTACGCAATACCTTTCGTGAATTGGCCTACCTAGTACAAAATATACCCGGCAAAAACCCCACTTAACAATTTAAGAGTAAAATAGTTGAAAAATGCGGTGACTATAAAATTTCAAATGCGAGACCTCATTTTTGTTTTTCCATTAGGCCATTTTGTTTTTCCATTACATTGTACATGGATAGCATTACACTTGATATCAGGGGATGGGAAGTGCCATACTCTCAGCGTGATGTCAATCTGTGAAAAGCAGTCATAATTACCATGAGAAGGTTCTGTTTGTACCTGTATGCAGTAAACGAACCTATTCACAGGACCCCGGGGACAAATGAAGTCGCGTGTACGCGCCGGTCGCCCAGCAGGCCACCCTGTCCGATTCAACGGCCGGGAAGGTTGCAGCGACGGCGCCACGGCCACAATGACTGAAGCGTTGATGTTCCATATCGATACATTTGCTCTCCGTACATGACTTCCAAGTAATTCACCTTCATTATTAGTAGCAGCAATCTGACAAGACAAACGTCGAGAGGTGTCCACGCGGATATGCTCCGGCGGTGTTTTTTCAGACAGTGAATGGTATTAGATAGGCCATTCTAAATATCATCCAAATATTGTATTAATAATTATAACTCAGCTGGGTGACAAAAAGAGTTAAAGAATGGAGTTAAACCGTAAACTTTGATTGTTAAATTCATTAATAGATACAAACATGCAACAAAAGAGCGCTAGTGTTAATTATTATTACAAACTTTACAGCAGTGTATCAGAATTTTGCTTATGCTATTCACTGAAGGTGAAAAATATGTTATTCACAGGAAAGTATCCCGTGAGAAATAAAATAATAACAGATGAAAAAATAGTAGCATAACTAAAAGATGTCACATATTCAGTTTGTTGCGTATCTTACGAAAAGAATATTGATTTAGATGAAAAACTGAAAAGATTATAAAGCGTCAATGAAACAATTCACAAACATAAAAAAACGGTAAAATTCTTCAATATTATCGCTGTTTCAATATTAATGCATGGAAAGAAAACAAGAGTAATGAGAGTAAAGGACAAATCCAGAATGCAGGAAGCAGAAATGAAATGTATGAGGTGCACTCTTAGTTACACAACCTTGAATAGAAAATAAACATGGATACATGGCCGGTATCAAAAGTCGAATCATTGCTCTAGAAACTAAAATGAAACCAACGAAGATGGCGCCAAAATGTGAAAAGAATGCCAGACAGTAAATCTCCGGAACCTGCAATGAATTGTAGATCAGGAAGAACCAAGAGAGGTGGAAAGATTGAAAGCAAAGTGAGCACAATAAAAGGTTAATTAGATCCTAATCCTTTGAGTGAGAAGAACAAGTAAACGATGGATTTTAACGCTTTGTTTGCTAATTTCCACAATTATTGAGCTACATAGTTTTTAAAATTCTCTACGAAAGATATCACGGATATCACTGTTAAATTTACTCACAATTCAAAAATGCTGCCTCAAGAAACAGTGAGAATGCCTATTAGCTTTAATTCTTTGGGAAGTTGGCCTCGTGTCTAATAAGAATGTTCTAAACTTCGGTTACCGAATTTCTAAAATAGCGAAATTGATGGAAAAAGTACTTATTTAAACGGAAAAGAGAGTTGGAGAATTATTGGATTATAGAGAGGCAATGACTAACACGCATATGTTTCATAGAAACACACTACATTTCTACATAGTACATTCTTACTACATTTACAGATTGAAAAACTCGCAAAAATATAATAGAATGATCAATATAATTTCTGCTTACTGTAAATGCTATCTTGAGCTAAAATGTTTCATCAAATAATGAATTTCTGATCATTTTAAATTAAAATGAAAATAATACTTTTGAATGCTAGTCATCCTTAAATTACAAATATTTCAATGCATTTGATATATCAGTATTGTCCGTTTTGGACATTTCCTTAGATTAGAAAAACTTGAGATCCGGATTCTAGTAGACTTGAGTGTGCTTTTAAGAAACACGGAGTTTCATATACATATATTTATATTGGTACAAGCCTCATAAACGTAATATTACGTGTACCAAATACATAGTAATGAATAATAAATTATTTTACAAATTCTTAAATTAATCTCAGGAAATTTAATCTCAGGGAAAGCTGCAATTAACTACGAAATATTAGATAAAAGTCGGAAAAAACTGATTCATGACATGTAACGATATATTTTTAATCGAAGTAAAATGAGGAAACATACTATGACGGTTTTCACATAGAACAGTTTCCAATTACCTACTGAGACACCTTTGTACTGTTATTCCTGGAGACAGGGCCGTATTAACAGCATTGGGGGCCCTTGAGCCTACGTTAATTTGGGGGTCCCCTACTCTTACTTTCACCGATCTTTCCCCCCAATTTAAAGACAATTTTTTAAACAAAATAAACAACTAAAATTCACATCACTGTGTGACATTCTCGCATCAACCAGAAACATTCTGTATTATAAATATTATTCAATGATGGGCAACACATCACTCCGTGATGCCAATTTTTTGCTTATAGTTTAATCATACATTGCTTCTTTTATACGTTCTTTATTTTATTTTTTGAAAAATTTAGTATTAAATATTTTTACGAACAATCGGGGGCTCTTGAACACTGGCGGCTCAGGGCCTGGGCCCTTCTGTCCCGTGCGTTAACACGGGCCTGCCTGGAGACATTTATAATCTTTACACCTCCTCAATGAGTTGTTTCCAAACGCGATCGTTAAGGAGCTGCGTTTTCGAAAGAAGTAAACATAACTTCACTGGCTGAGGAAATGTGGAAACACAAAGCACAGCTGTATCAACATAAAATTACCGTCAAGAAACTTTGGGACGAGTCGTGTTTGTTCTGACGTTCACGTGTTCGCGTGATGACGATCGAACTTGACAACTGCCTCTTTCTGTCCGCGTCTTCAAACTCAACATCTAAATACTGGGCGAAACATTCTCCAAATAGATTGTTTCAAAGCGCAATGTATTTAAGACATCCTTTTTCTGAAATTTTAAGGCAATGGTTTCAAATGTTTTGTTTTCTAAATTATTAGTTGAAACGTATTTAAACGAATACACAGTTATAGCAATTAAACTTTAACAAAACTTGGTTCATAATTTACGGTGACATTTTAACAATGTTCTTTCTTCTGTTTTTTCAGTGATAGTTAAACTCCTCAACCATCACATTCCTTGAGTGAAATATTCCCCAAACAGACCGTTTTAAAGTACAATATTTTAAAATTCCTTATTTCTGCAATTTGAAGGCAATGTTTTCAAATGTTTTATTTGTTTTCAGAATTTAGTAATTTCCCATGACATTTTAACAAAAATTTTTCTTTCTTGCTCTTTTGGCTGTAGTAGTTGGACTCTTCAACTACCACATTCCATGATTTGTCGTATCATCTTCGTCTCCTCCATTTGGGACCTTCAATTTTAACGATATGGAAGGTATAAAATCTTACATGTAATTTAAATAAATTTAGTTTGATAAAATATGTCTCTATTTTATTTACACACCGTTTGTATGTACTTTTATTGTTAATACACAGTTATTGGAAAGCACATTCTGCAACAAATGGTATATTTTGATGTATGCTCTCATTATTTAGTTTCTTATTTGTTGAATCAATTTTGTTCGATGTGTTTACGGTAACGGGTAGTCCAATCAATTTCGTAATGCAATTCGTACTAATATTTGCTCAGCATTATGCAAGTATTATTAGACCAAAAAATACTATTTTTGCATGAGAATAGCAATAACAACAAATAAGAAATAAAAAGAACACATTTGTGAATACACTTACTCTAATTAGGTACTGATAATGTGCCTGGAAAATGTCAATTATCATGATGAGGAATTGAATGTTATCCCCAACATTAACTAATCAACTCTTGCATCATACTTAGAGCTAATAAACTAGTGCTAATATTGATTATTTTCATTCTTCCATCTTCAAGACCGTTTCTACAAAAATTTAATTGTAATGATTGATGCAGTGACTCCTTTTGCATTACTTAGTTTCGTCTCATGTATAAACGTAATGTACACTATCCTACCTGATACGTCCCCAACAAAGAATCTATTTTTAATATCGTATATTTATAGCGTATCAATACTTTTTTTATAAAGTTATTTTTCCTTAAGTGCATCAATACCACGTGCTAAAATAATAAACGAATGCTAGATACAAATAATCCCAATATTACTCAAGCGCATAAGCTGTTTTAATACTTCAATAATAAATTCATCTCAATTATCAATATTATCCTCGAGAAGACCAATTTCTTCAAATGAAGATAAAAGCTTCTTCGCGATCCCCGTAATAATTCACTTTGAGTGAACATAACATATTAAACTCTTTTGCGAGGAAATAAGTACAATGGTGTTTCACGAGAAATAGTCATGAGTAGACTGCGGAACTTCATGCAATTGCATATTTTTAATGATTGCGCATATCGAAAGGAAATGTTTACAACTTTACCTATCACAGAAATAAAACGATTATATTCCATAATTATTACGCATAATTGCATATTCCTGACATATTTTTTTCTTTAATTGCATATTTTAATGTAAGAGTCATATTTAAGTGCATATATTACAGGTTTTTGTGAAGAAGTGGGTCGAAGTAAGATATTTTCATGTATTTCTCTTTTTTTAAAAAGTGAATTAAGCCATACCAATGCTACAATACCATAGAGCTATGAATGCATATTCATAGCTCCATGTACAATACCAACATAATATTTCCGATAGTCTTCTAATAAGATTGTTTTCTCTTGAATCGATTTACGGTACTTCCTGTCACTTTATTCGGGTGTATGAACTTAGTGAACTGAGCTGGATGTTTCCGCATCCTGTAACAATGCTATTAGATCTCTTGCTTAATCTTTTTTTATTATTAAAATGTTTGGAAATATATTTTTATTATACGCGTTTTGTATTACAGTGTAAAATGAAGATTACCTACAAATAAATGTTAACTATTACTATTATTTTCTTTACCTCATATTTTCAGTTTTAAGCGCATATATTGGTTATTTTAAGTGCATATTTTGCCGAATTTAAGTGAATGGTTGCATGCATATTTTTAACTTCTTTAGTACATGAAGTTCCGGGATCTAGTCATGAGTAACTAAAAAAAGTATAATTGACCTTTTCAGAGAATCAATGATTCTTTCAATAACTGAAATTATACTTGTAATTTTGAGGGTAGTTGTGACTCGTATTTTCGCAAAAATTGTATTTTTATCGATAGATTTATTTCATTAAATATCAAAATGGAAAAAATTAGGCTTACAATGTTCCGTAAGTTTAAACTCGTGCCTCTAAGTACTCAATGTTTCAGTGTATATTTTTGTTTCATTTTGGAGGATGATTTTTTGAGGAAAACACAATGGTCTTGGCAACTATGCATACGGAAGTGCATCGAAACAGCTCACATAAGGACAAATTTAAATTTTTAAATGTTTATAAATAATATTCTTAATAATCAAATTACTGTCAGCAACAGTACAGTGTGTAATAGATAATAACAGAAATCAATTGCTTTATCTTCATAATTTCTATTTTTCTGCATTGACTTAACAAAAATCCAAAAGTCTATGTTCTATGTATAATATTTGGAGTTCAACTGTCGATCAAAAATAATATTAAGATAAATCATTACAAGGATAAATTTTATCTATCAAATGTACAGCTGCGTATATGTTGATCATAGAAATAAACATCTAATTTGTTAAACAATGTGAATTAAAATTTCACGAACTAGAGTTGTAATTTTCTGTCATTATCGCACTGATCGGATTGATGAAAGTTTATTGGACACAGTCTTTGGAATCACTATCACATACACACTATCATCCAAAGTATGAATCTTCATGTACCTCAGTGCTTATTTGAAATTATATTCGTATGAACAATAATGGGTATTGCTAACTGTATTTAGTTCCTCAAATGAGGAATAGTAAGATAGCTTTTATCAGATTTTAATGTCGCGAATTTTTAACAGTAGATTATTTTTCATTGGGTAAAATGGTAGTAATGAATATCAACGAGAATTGTTCACAAGTTAGGCAAGTAAATCCAGTTGTTGACGGCATATACTGGCCTATTTACTTGTGCTGCTAAATCACTTGGCTTGTTAAGTTTCTTTTCCCTGTAGACCATGTCCTAATGCGCCTAATTTGTTCACTGTAGGCTCAAATAGAATGTGCGAGGGCGGAAAAAGTTGCTTAAATGTGTGACTTTTGTTGCACTTGAATACATATACTATGTGCAAGACATGTAAAATAATTTCTTATGTATAAAATGTTTAACTTGTATTTTTGTAAAATTATACTGAGTTCAATCTATTTGCAGTTGTTTTTCATTTACCCATTTCTTAAAACATTTGCCCACATTAGAAAGTTAATGTGGGAATGTTAAGTAGAACATAACATTTGCATAACTAATTTAAGTATGCATTGCTAATATTTTGATTTAATTGTGCGGAAAATTGGAATTAAAATATATAAATTCCAAATGCGCGCAGAAATGGAAGTAAAACTACACAGGTTGAGAGGTGTCTCCAGGAACTCAGTAAAAATCCAAAAAATGAAACACTTTCGATTTTAACTTAAAAATGCAAATATTTCATTGCTTTATTCCGTATATTCCCACACTGCACGTATCCGCACTGAATGTCATTCATCACTTCTTACGAAACAGCTTCCATGATGTGACGGCAAGGCTTCAAGGAAGAGAGCGCGCGCGATTAAATATTTGCTTTTTATTTGTTGTGTCATGGAACAGCAACGTTTTTTATATTACGTAACAAACTGTTTTACAGTATATCCTTATATGCTGTAATATGCTAGTGCTATGAAGACTATATTAAAATATGAAATTTATTTTAGTTTTACGAGAGCAGCATATAATTGTGTTTGACAAGAGAGCGAGTTTAGTTGACTCTTCATTAAAAATTGAATTGAATACCAGCTGACGTTCTGTAATAAATTAGGAAGCTTGTGCAGAAAATAAAATTAAAAACTGCGAATTGAAGCTAAAGAATATTTTAAAAAGTAAATGAACCTACCAATTTTCATAGGTACAAGCTTATATGATCGCAATTCTTAAATAATATTATCTTGATTTGGCCACTCAAAGAAAACAAAAATTCACGAATCGTCAACGTTTCGGTTTTTATCAAGCCTTCCTCAAGGCGATTACCCAACCAAATTTCAGTTTATGTAGCGACCACATTTAATAACCTCTCAATATATTTTTTTGGTATTTGTAAACTGTATGGTTGATTTACCAATTTTATTTTCACCAACACTTTTACCAATGAAATTAATTACTCAATCATACAGATTAAAAAACTGAAAACGTATTATATTGGTAGGAGAATAAATTTCGTCGCTACATTATATATTCGTTATAGCATTGAGGTAGGCATAAGAAAACCCGAAACGTAGACAATATAAGAATTGTTCTTTTCTTTGTATGACATAAACTCAAGATATTTCCAATGAATACCAATTACAACTAAAAAAATCACTCAAAGATTTAAAAAGATATATATTACATTAAAGTAGCCATTACGCATTTCTTACAATTTAAAGTAAAATCGTGATTGAAATGTTTCGTGCCTACAACATGCTGCCATCCTACGGGAGTTAGCAGCTAAGACAGGCGTGTCCAGGCATCGGAGGAGGAAGCCCGCAGTGAAGGCGGCGAGGGCGCGGCCGGGGGCAAAGCGAGGGCGAGCACGACGAGCACGAGGGCCGGAGGGGAGGCGGGGCGACGACGCCCGGGCCTCCTCGGCGCCGTGATTAAACTTCTTATTTACGGCGCTGATTTAGGCTAGCTGCGCGCCCCGCGGCGCCGCCATTGTCCCGGGCCTCCGCGTCGCAACGATTGCCCTTTTCGCTGCCTTTGTTGCGAGCGCGCGCGCGTGCCCTGATCCATCTTCCCGCCGGCGCCCCCGCCCCCGCGCCCGCCGCCACGGCCGACGTCTTCGGCCGAGGCGCCGCCGCAGCCGCGCTACCGCATCGCACACCGCCGCGCCTCCGCCGCCGCTGCCAGCGACCATGCGCCCGCCGCGCCGTCGCTGCTTCATCGCGCCGCACCGCGCCGTCGAGTCGAGCCGATCCGCGCCGCGTGCTTGCTTCAGGCCATGACACCACCTCCTCTAAAGGACTTAAGTTTTCGTTTGTTACCTTCCTTTATTGGGCAAAACTCATTTAAATATTTACTTATACTAGAATTAAGTAATTATTTAAAAAAGAATATTGTATAGTAACATATGTGATGATGATCACGATGAGAACCTAAAAGAGTAAGGGCCTCCTGCCAGAACACAGGGGTGGTTCTCCTTATCTATAATGGTGAACCAGTCCTTAAGAGAATTAGAATCATATATACACTACAAAAAATATACAATATAATAACAAAGATGTTTATTATTTAACACAAATCTATGATGCCCCCTCTTCCCCAAATGATTGACTGAATTCCCCCGGGTCCGTTGAAGAGTCTCTGGTAGGAATTGGATTCAAAATATGTTTTGAAGTTGAGAAGAAATATTCAAAAAATGTTTTAGGTATAATTTTTGTGTTATTGGAAACACACGCACACAAAAATAGTTGTCATACCCAGACCTGACATATGTTTCTCTACGTATTTCGACGCGCTGAAACCGAATATGAAACCAGAATTGCGCCACCACCTTCCATTTCTTTTAAATCGCAAAGAAACCATCGTGAAAATGAATTTTTTTCGGAGTTTGATGTCAGAGCCAAAGACTTGACACATATTTCTCTATGTATGTCGACACGCTGAAACAGAATCTGAAGCCTGAATTCCGCCACTACCCTCCATTTTTTAAATCCCGAAAAATGTGCCAAGTCTTTGAGTCAGACAACAACCCCGGAAAACAAAAAAATACTATTTCACGGAGATTTTTCGCGATTTAAAAAATGGGGAAGGCGCGCTTCAGATTCGGATTCAGCGCGTCGAAATACATTGAGAAACCTGTCATGTCTTTGGGGTCTGACAACGTTTTTTTGTATGTGCCTGTGATATTATGATCTTTTCATATGGAATAAGCAACAAAATCGAGATCAATTCACCGTTGTAAGCAGTTTTAATATGTTTATAGTTTTTAACAGTCTTTAATAGTTTATGTGGTCAATTCAGTTTGAGATAGTTGTATTATGTAAAATAGATAGACGTATAGATTTTAGCAATTTTAAAATTTTAGAGACTAGAAGTAATCAATTCTGACGATAAATAATACAACTAAAATGGCCTCTTTTCTATTTTTAGGAAAACTAATTACGGAAACATAAAACACTATATAACATTGCATTGTTACAGTAAAATGCACTTCGTTGCATTGTCAGTCAGATGAGGGCATATCATCGAACATTTTTCTCGTAAACAGAAGTAAAATGTATGTACAAAGAAATTAATTTAAATGGATTAATCGTAAGAATTTGGAAGTACGAATGACATTTCATTGCTTTGTATGCACCCACTGTAACAACTTTCCCACTGTTCTAACAAGATCATTAAAATCTTACCAGTCGTTTTTTTAATATAACTAACGAATCTCTTTTTTCAAATGCTAATTTGTTAGGCAACGCAAAATGGGGAATAAACTATATATGTACAATTACACTTAAATAAAATTAGTCCAGGTAAGAAACATATGAGAGATATTTGTAACAACAAAGTCAATGAAACTTTTAGAGAGAACTTTACTCATTTCAGTGGATGCATTATTTTATTACAACAGAAAAATAAGACTTTAATACATAAATCGATTTTTAAATTAGAATTCACGATTCTAATATAAAAATTCTTTCCTTAGCATTTTCTCCTTTCTATCCGATCTATATTGGTTACCGAATTTTCAATACTAATTTTATTACACATTCTTCGAAGTCAGTGACCGGGAAACATAAAACATCGATCAATTTTAGTGAAAAGCATTCTTAAAATTATATAATCACCATATTCTGCACGTGTCAGTTTGAATTTTGAAGTCCACACATCATTTTCGAATATTTCAACTCCGAATCCTTGTAAATAGATGTACATGCCGTGAATAACGTACATATTAAAAGGACACGAAATTAGTCACTGCATTATTTCTACATTTTCATTATTAGAAAACACGGTGATCTGTCGTTCTCGGCTCTGAAACGATGTTTAGAAGAGATAAAAACAATCCAACCAATCCTCATTCAATAAAAGAGATGTTTCCGTTGATCATTATATGAATAATTATAAATGATTAGATAATGTTTTTATTTAGTTAAATGTTATCCGTACCAAAGTTTGGGAACAGTGTAATTAAACTCTTTTCTTCCCAAAAGAAAGACAATCACTTACATTGTAGCTCGGAGCTACACAGTATTTACAGTATGCTGAACTACGGCAGCACAAGAAATATCTGTTCTGCAGATTTTGCACTTCTAGTGTTCAGGTGTACTAAATACAACACTACCATTTATTATATCTATATTCCTTCTGTAGAATTACACAAGTGATTTTATACAATTCCCTGTCTTCCGTAGAATTCTAACGTTAACGATTTCTGATCAGTAAGCAAAATCACAAGAAATCCTGTTGCAATTCACGATTCTGCTCTGAAGTGAATTCTAACTGGCCTCTTATCGATAAATTGTTAAATTGGGTGTCTCGAACCTGTCCGTAAAACGACGCAACCATGGTTGAAAATGATAAATTAAATAAAACTCGGCGTTAAGATGGTCGTTCACGCCGAAATCACGTATGAGTATTTTCAGAGCACAATGGTCACGTATTTCACAGAAAAATGAGTAAAAGATTATAGCGAACAAGCGGGTGCGGAAGAAACCTGACGTAATAAGTCGTATTTAAATTATCCGACTGTTTAAATGAGGTAATAAAATGTGTTAAAAATTGTTGTTTGGCATATAAACCGAAAAGTGATTTTTGTAATCTGAACCGCCTAAAATGACAAAAAAGTGTTAAATTGAATATTTTGATATTGTCTTGCATCACACTTACACAAATAAAGCTCTATAAATTACACTTAATGTATATTTGAATCCTTTTTTATATGTAATAAGAAAGAATTTATCCAGAGAAAAAAACTTAAAATTTCTGAGACTTCAGAACAAATTTCAAAAATTCACGAAACTTCCATTTTATGGTTTTCTGTTCTAAGAACCGTAATATTTTTGCTATTGGGCTATGTTTCCAATCGAGAGAAAATTTCCAATTGAGTAAAAAGAGAATGAATGGATTTCAATATTTGAAACTCCGAAGTACACGTCATGTACAATTCGTAAAGAATTACTCTTGTATACTATTGTATATATCTTAACATTGAAACAAGTGCACTGGAAATTAAAATAAATGAGAAAAATAAAAACTGAAAATTGGAAATAATATTAGTGCAGCCAAGACACGGACTTTATCTAAAAGTGCGATAAGAGTGATACTATATTTAAATATTTCAGGCAGAATATTCAGAAAATATCTTCCTTAACGCTTACTAATATTCCGCAAATTAACATGAATCATTTTCCACTTCCTACTATCAGAAAATTAAACAAACTGGGTCGTTTAATTCAGCGTTATGCGTCGCCTAGTTAATATTGCATCTTATTCAGCTGTAATTTTTTTTTTACTGCGATACAGGTTAAAACAAGATTTGTGATTAGTGAAATTAAAATCATTTTTTTCTGAATATCGTTTACGTTTAATATAATTTGGCTAAAAATCTAAACACAACATAAGTTATTTCCAATTATGATTTAGAAGTACATGCCTAACATAAATCCATACACATTTCTATCTGAATCCTCTTGCAGAAGCGTCCGTTCTCTTACTATTATTTTGCATGTGTTCGAAGATTTGAGTATATAGTTGGTAGTGGTTAAAAATTGCTTATAATAATAGTTATAATAATAATAATAGTAAAATATATTTAAATACAAATCATGTCGACAATGATTCTTAAGCAACCATAGTAGAGAGATCAATTACAGAATGACAGAAACTGTTATATTATCAAACATTTTTTTATACATTCTAGTAAAATGTATATTCTCCATAAGTATTGACTTCCATCTGTTCGTTGTAATCAGGTTTCTCAGATCTCCTTATGTTTGTTGTAATCAGCAGATTTTTTAGATCGATTTATCTTATTAGGACTACTAGAGTTTAAATGTAATAACTAATGTTGCTACGACGTTCTCGCATTACTTCTACCTTTTTCAATTTAAAAAATTCAGAGAGTTCAAGGAAAATTTTAAAAAAAGGCGTTTTTAAGCGTGCTTTTCCTATCCGAAGAAAAAAACGAAGAAAAACTTCATGTCGTTTTCGAGATAAAATATAAATTTCTTCAACTTTTAGCAATCATTACGAAAAAATACTCGTTTTTAAAAAAATGTATATGGCTTTTGAAGATCATTTTTTAAAAGAAATTTCATCAACGAAAAGAATCTCTACCGTAATTATTGCAGTTTTGCGATTTTTTGTTGCACCTTTTGAAAACAGAGTTCACCGAAAACAGAAGCTGACCCATTTTTTAGTGCCTTTGGTCAAATCTATATAAATTAAAAAAACAATTAGAGCCGATTTTGAGAAAAAAATGTTTAAAATTGTCTATTTGTCACGCAAATTACATGAAAAATACTTATATTTGCGCACAATTGTACACGAGCTTTAAAGATCTGTCTTTGAAAAACAGATTTCATTAGGGGAAAGAATTATTTATATTCAATATAGTTGTAGGAATGCGCAGAAATAATTATGAAATTTTGCAATTTTAAAAATTTTAGAGTGTTCAACGAAAATGGGAAGTGCCATTTTTTAAGCATTCCGCTCTTTCCGAGGAAAAAATAACAAAAGATTGAAGGCATTTTTGAGAAATATTTGGAAATGATGAGGCTTTCTGTAAAGATCGCCCCAAAATCTAAATATCCTTTTCAAACTTGTAGGACCTTGTGTACGGCCAGACGGTCGGGAAATATCAATTTTGGAGAAAATCGTCTGAATGGTTTAGATATGAGCGGTGACTACAGACGTACGGACGGAGGGACGAATGGACCGTCGGACCGTTGGACCAACGAACAAACGGACGGACAAACTAGTTTACCGTCAACGTATTTTTCGGTATCAACGACACACAAAACGTAAATTCTGACAACACACAGTGTTAGAGGATGTAATTTATTTTTTGTGGGAACGGATTGATCCATTTTTTCGATATCAGCGGCCCCACAATACTTGTTTTTCGTCCAAAATCACCGATTTTGGCCGCAGTATTACAACATTTTATGTTCACAACGTAAGCACGTGGAATGACGAGAAAGTAAAAATGATCATCCCTTTTGGATTCAAGTCACGAGAAGAATCAAAATCTGATGTTTCTTTCCCTTATAAAGAACAAAAGGAAGCAGAGAACCGTTGTGAGGCAACGTGAATGTTTCCTCCATTATTCACGCGTCTTTCATGTAACCCAGCTTTTTCGTTGTTTTATTTTCTCCGACCCATGAAGGTTCATTACGGTTCTTGAAGAAACCTGTAGTATTGTCAAGATAGTTTCTTTGTCTCGAAGAACCATCGTTTGGTGCAATGAGCCTTCCTGGGGAGTCAAGAGAAGACTTGGAAAGGAACACTACAGCAGAGTTTGTCGGTGTTTCCATGAACCCCTACTTCTGAATCAACTCTTACAAAGAACCGCATTTCATCGATCAGTTATATCTTTTGGCCCTAAACAACCCATGAAAGAAAATTTAAATAATACATGACAAATTTATTTTTAAGTATTAAATGTGAAATAAAATCGATAGTTATCGCAGGTATATTCTGGAAGACCATATTGAAGTATGAGAAAGAGAGTAATCTTTCTCATGGTACTATGCTGTTCAACAATTTTCTTTCAGCGTGATCCTCTTATATTCATATAAAAAGTTTGTGTAGTATCTTAAATCCGTATAGAACAGAGAATACCAACAAGTCACGTAGGTGTCGTATTTGAAATTCTATTGTAAATCTAATCGTTCAATATATTTGTCCCTAGAAAATAACGAATATATTTTCCTTCATTTTATAACGACAATTTATGTTTATATTTATTCTCATATTGAAACGGAAAACAGGTTACAAAAAATAAAGCAATCGCCAAATTACATCTGTTCAGAAAAGTATGAGGAAAAGTCCCTGAAATAGGACAATTACGTAAATTAGAAAATTAGTCTGGACACGTATTTCTACTCATCAGAAAATTTGAATCGTAAAAGTTGACACTTTTTATTGGTAGCACTACCGTGACAATTTTAGATGTCAGTGGATAGCTATCATTGTACTAACTAGGAAAAGCGTTATCGTAGTATGTCTGAGAATTTGTGTGCTGTCCATTTTCAACCACACGGAGTAGAGTAAGTAATTGCAACTTTTAAGTTACTCATTAGAAATATACTTCATTAGCTTTCAAATACACATATGATGGCTAATATAGCCATGCATGCATTTGTAGAGCATTATAGGTTCTTTTTTAAAATATTTGAACGAATTGCTGAAATTGGGCAACAAATGATTGCCTTGATTGATCCGAACCATTGCGATTCAAATGTTTCAGACGATTCACATGTTATCTCGAATTTCTGAAGCGTCCAATGCATCATCTCTTGGAAGAAGCGAGAAACCATAGAAACAGTTTCCATAACAAGTAGCTCATAAAAACAGCACATAGAACAATCCGAAAGCAACGCAAAATATTTCAGGAGAACGAGAATAGAAATTTAAATTTATGTTCACAAGATAACAATGATGTTCATTTCAGCTGATTCTGAATGAATGCGGAAAGAAAAAATTACGAAATGACTGATTTTTTCGTGTTTCTGGGCGCGCCAACTGCTTTGATCACTAATCCCGTAAGTGTAGTGCACGTTTGTTCTCGGGATATGGCGGTGAGATCCGGCGCCGACCTACCGTCGGCTAGTGGGATTTCCCCATAAACAGAACTCGCCCACCAGCGGGGTACTGCCCCAGCCGGGACAAGCTCTAAGATCCCGACCGGTCTCCCGGAATATGTGGTAGTGTATTGCATGTTAGTGTAAGTGTGTGTGTAAGGGGAGAGGAGAGGACAAGGAAAGGAAGGAAATATTTCGCGCGGTCCGTGGCCCGTTTGGTAGGGTACTGCTCCGGCATTCGCCTGGTTTTGATCGGAGAAACCACGGAAAACTACCGATCAGAACAGCTGGTCGCTAGAATTCTCCTCCAGACAGCGACTGAATTCGACCTAGCTGAAAGGCTAGTGTCGAAAATCCTGCCGCCGTCAGGACTCGAACCTAGGACCTCCCGGCCAGAGGCGCTGCATTGACATCAGTTCTGAGCATTCGCATAGCAATGGAATTTTGGTATTCGTAGAACGTCCATGAGAAGGGGAGGCAATGGTAGCCCCTAGAAAAATTGCAATAAAACAGAAGGAAATACTTAAGAACTGATTTATATATATATATATATATATATATATATATATATATATATATATATATATTATATATATATTATATATATATATATATAAATATAATATATAATATTATAATATATATAATATATAATATATATATATGTAATATATATATATATATATAATATATATATATATATATATATATTACAATCATATATATTACAATACATTACATTATTTATTATATTACAATATATTACAATTATATATATATTACAATACATACAATTATAATATATATATTACAATCATAGGTGATGTAGAATATTTCAAACACACACTGAGCTTGTAGAGCTTTCCCCGGTGCCAATGGTGGGGAAATCTTTTTAAGAACTTGTTCGTCATTCACTGTGGTACCGCGAATGCACAATTTCTCTACATTCACAAGTACTAAAATAAGAATGCAACGTGTTAATGGACAGACCATCTCTAGGACAACGCCAGATTTTTCACAAACCATTAGGCATATCGATGGTTCTGAATTGTTTTGCAATCATCCGATAAGCGGTGAAAGACCAAACTATCACTTTGGTTTAGGAAAGGTAGTATCATCAGAGGCGGATCCACCACATGGACCCATACTCACGTGACCACCACCCATTTCTTAACAGTGAAAGTCTCAAAATTGTTTTGTATATTATTGCATTACGAACGTGCAATTTTTATTCTTGCTCGGAGGCGATAACCGAGCATCGGTAAGTGCCGACAGCTAGAGATTTGGCAACACGGCGTTCATCCCAGGAGGTCTGCGGCCGCTGGTGGCCCTACGACGCTCCTTCATAGTACGAAAGTGAGATGTTACGAAAGATTATCGCACCGTGTGGCTCTCTGAGTTCTGACATTGGCAAACGCGTATAGCATAAATGTCAGCGCTGTTTAAGAGTTTTTGTAAATGTGTGTTAAACTGAACATCGAACAAAATAATATGAAGTAAGATCTTCATCCCATTTTAACATGGATGAAGTTAGATATTTACAAAACAGGAACTTGTATTATAAGGATAGAATATTAGCGAAAGAATTTGGGCCACCTCGGCCAGACATGTTCATCAATCAAGTGTTCAGCGATAAAAAAAGGTTGATCATTGTTTTATTTTCCCTTTCTTCGTCACACATTCTGGAGCCTCCACTGGTTCTAATAAAAACAATAATAAAACAGTTACATCTAACCTAAACAAATAAAAAGGGTATAATACTTTTTTAGATGAAAATTTAATTTGCAATCTGTTAATTCACGTGAATAATAAGTAAATGTTGTTGACTTACATAGTTAACAATGATTGGAGAAGATACGTATTTGCATCATCTCATTAATATAGTTGCTACATATATAACGCAATTTGCATGTATGTAAGGCAAATGCAGAGGAATTAATTTTTTAAGACGTCTTATTTCTGATCTATTATCTAACATATTTATACCTAAAAATTGGTATTGCCTCTAAGTTTTTGACGTTTAAAACTGTAATATTTTATTTGTTTATCAACCACTGGTATTTTAAAATCAGCGTAAATCATGTTGTTTGGAACATACCAGGGAGCAGTAGCAATGTTTTTCTATTACCATTGTATAATTCTGTCATTTGATGGCTTCAACCCGTTGCATAATGATACTCATTATGGTACAGATTTCATTATGGTACACGTTCTTGACCAATCACAGAGAAGTTTACGAACCAAGTGCCAACCAAGATTCTTGTGAAAAAGAGCTTCCAATTTCACATATACAGTAATGCTTAATCTCCATTTTCATAAAAACGGCTTAAAATTTTTCAATTAAAATTCCTATTTAGAACCAGGTTTTACTCTTCTTTAATATTCTTGAAGTAATATTTCGTGTGTGCTATTAGGAAAGCAAAATGTCGAGAAAATGTAAAAAGAACTGTCCGAAGTCTTTGACTGAATCCTGCTTGTCAACTGCCACGAAACTATTCAATGTAAGAATTTAACTTAATAAAGTCCTAGAAAAAGTATCGTACTCAGCTTGATGTAATGGGTATTAATACACTCGTGTGAATTTTACGATACTCGCTTGTATCGTAATATCACACTCGTGTATTAATACCCATCATTACATCATCGTTTCATAATGTTCTATTTCATTTAACTGTAGACTGAACTCTTTGAATTATTTGGATATTGAATTTGCTACTGTGGTTCTAGAGCTGTGTGCAGTAAGTCCAAGTAGGCTTTCAGTGTTATTTCTAAGTAATTTTTCTAAGTAATTTGTTGTAAATGCTAACACTTAAATTCTGCCCAACAACCAATACATTGTATTTTAACTTGAGTTGTTTTTTTTTCGTTTAGTTGTATCTTTTTTTTACGGGAGCCTCGTACCAAGTTGAAATCCTATATATTTCACTGAAACTGTTTGTGGTAAGTTAGTTTGGTTCTTTTCACTGGGGACAAATTCTTCGCTTCATGGTGTAATAACATAACTTGATGTACTTTTATTCGCACTTATTCGCCATATATAGCTACGTCTGTACTACTTTGAGATGTTCCTGAAGCAATCTAGAAGTCTTTGCTGGATCTCTACCTGAAGCTGAACTAATATATCGACAGAAAATGTACATTACACTGTCTTTTGGGATGTAGACAAGTCTGAAAAATATAATACACAACACTTGACCCGTTACATTACCATGCGGGATGCCAGAGAAGGTAGGATAAAAGGGAGATTGTTGGATATTATGATTAATTTGGAAGAATTTGTGTATTCAATATTCTTCAGCGTGAATAATAATCCTCAGTGGCATACTTAGTCGAATACACCGAAAAAATTTACCTAGCCTCGCTCACGATTTGCGAATGTTAAAACTAATATTAGAATAATAAAATTAATCCAAGTTATCATTTTATTCTCATGCTTTATTCCTTGAAGGCTTTTATTGAATAAAACACTACTTAATTCTCTTTTTATGAGGTACCATTTGGCGTTTCCTATAATTTGAAAGAATTTGAACCTGTTAGGCTAGTTCAGTGTAAAATATTGAAATGTTTTTCTTATAAATATATTTTTGGTCATTAGAATGAGTGTGAAATTCTAATGACTTTCACATGAATGAAGGAGTACACTGTATTTACATTTTTCTTAGAAATCTGCATTTTCATGCATCAAACTCTACTACTTTATTTATTTGACATTCATATGGCCGTATTGTATTGGTGTATTAGTATTTCAATTTGGATCGATTGCACGTGTCCAATTATATTTCAGTTGCTTTTTTAATGAAAGAACGTTGTATGTCGTTTTGGGAAATATTCTTATTTTAGAGTAATCTCTACTGACCCTGGAAAAGAAAAATACAAAACTGATCCCAATCAGTCAACTGGTTCATGTGTATCGAAAAGACAAAATAATATTCCATGTATACCCTGCATGTCGAATTACAACATATGTACACCTTCAAAATGGCGCAAGAATAAACCACACACTGGAAATTCGTGAAATTTTACTGTAAAACTAATTTAGCTGAACCAATACGCCATCTATTAAAACAAGTACCACTTCGAGGCATTACCCAGAAAATCTAAATTGAGAATATTTGAACCGTGGTTTGTTGAAAGGGCATCATTTGCACACACGCATTGTATTAATGGGTTTTAACAAATCACGAGTCACGCACGCATTTATTCGTTTTAATAATTTTTATGTACATGTTCCTGGTTAATTGCGCGCAAAGAATGGTATATTTTCTGAAACAATCTCACAATATTATTCAATTAATGATATTTCATTACCCTCAAAAAATAGTGAAAGAATCGTGGATAGAGTTAATTTACCATTTCACACGTCATTTACAGGAATGTTTTGCAACTTATTCAATTTGTATTTAAGTTGAGCATAAATTCACCAAATAATAGTTGTTATCGTAAATACTTTTTCACTTTACAGGAAAATATTTCTTTGAGAATGACAAGGGAATGAAGGTAACAAATTACTGCAAACAGTGCTTGCAGAGAATCTACTAATTACTTGCAACCAATAACAAGTGATATCGAAAAACGTTTTCGAATTCGAGTCATCTTTTTCCTTCGTAACATTTTTTGTTTCACTGATTATTTGAATTAGACCATCTCGGGAAAACTTCAAATAGCTTCTTTCTACATTCGAGAAGACTATCAAAGAAATGCAGAACTTAAATGAAGAGAAGATTAATAGATTATTAAGGTCCCTTCAGGTTATACTAAGTAATCCCACGAGACGCATTCAATTCAACATTTGTAATAATGGTAGATAAAACTAAAATTGCTTTTAGTTATTGGCAAATTAACGAAGGGATAATTTATTACAAGCGAAAGAGGATAGACTTGACAAAATATGTTTTCCAAAATAGATGTATCAAAACAGAGAGGAAAAAAGTATTTATTGATCGTCAATGGGCAGAATTTGAAATAAATTTTATATTCTGTTTAGTATTTGTTTTCTTTGCAAACCGAACTGGTCACTGATTATTTTGTGTGTTTCGGTAATTACAATTGATTTTAGCACTTTACTAAGTAATAAGAGATATTAGGAGAAATAGTTAAGTCCTAATAAAATAACGAATATAAACGAATTACAGATTTTCTATACTCAAGATATTTCATTACAAAATTGCAATGTAAATAATATCTAACAAGGCGTTGATTTTTTCTCATTTCTCAAAAATGGTGTACTAAACATTTTTTTAGAATGTCCATTCCTTTTAATATTCTCTTACGAAAATTAGTTTGAATAGAAATCTCAGATTTTAAAAGACACAAACACTGATCAAATCTGCATTAGAAAAATATATGCACAAAGTAAGAATATCCAAATATTCACTTATCATTTTTTTTAAATTTGGGATAAGATATAATAATTAATATGAAAAATAATAAATGGCTTTTAAAATTACTTTCAATAATTTCTCAGAACTGATGTGAGTTTATTATTTCCCAGAAATGTGAAGCTTCTGTAAAAAACATTAAGAGAGGAATCAGATAAAATAAAATGCGATGCATAAGCGGTAAGATAGATCTATATCTAATAGGAATAACAAAACTTATTTAAACTCTGAAATAAATACTTGGAAAAATCGCATTCACAAATGTCAATGTTATTTAATTAGTTTATTTTGTTAGTCCTCAAATGCATCCACCACGTTAATGGAATTAAGTTTATATTAAGCCAACTACACAAATGCAAAGTGTAAACTGAACTTTGTAAAACCTGAAAAAGTTTATTATAAAAAGCGTTAAGAGAAATCAAGAAGTTTCATGGTTCTCTAAATTTCTAAATGTTTTTTAAAAAAATCAACACAGATTATCATTTCAATAAGTGGATTAGGAGAGTAGACAAAAATTAAAAAATAAATATATTCTTTTTTAAATTTATTACTCCTCGTTCGACAATTATGTCTTTCGAGGGTTATGAGATACATAATCTTATATAGCTTCTTAAGATATAGCCACCCTGAAGTCGCGGTTGGTTTCTGAAACTGTACTGAAGAGTTTTGATTTTTGTTCCGTGATTAAGTGATGGTATACTGGTGGAAGGGTATGAGGAAGAAGCTAAATTAAAGAGGCTTACGTTTATCTTTCGGGAATCTTAGTATAATTCGCTGTCTGCTATTGTTTATTCCTACGTTTAATATTGCAATGCAGGGAGCATTTGGTAGGTGGTTGTAGAAATTGCTAGCAAGATTTTTTAATGTCTCCTTGAACCCTTGTATATCTAATTCCCGTCGTATTTGATATTTGGGGATGGGCCATGGCGCTTTGAGTTTTGTTCTCAAATACTTATTTTGGAGAACACTGTCTGTTGATGGTGCTTAATGCAGCAGCACCCCAGACTGGTCATGCGTAAGTCATTGTAGGTAATATAACTGAGTTAAAGATTTAGTTTGCATTCTAACCTCAGAGGTGAAAGACAGTTTATAGTAGGTGATAAATTGGATATTTTAAGTTTTGGTTTGTTAATGACTGCATTAACATGGGGTTTCAGGATAGTCTTTTATCGAAGAGTACCCAGAGGTATTTAATATGGGAGGTTGACCATGGGATTTTTGTTCCTTGGGTTATGATTTCTGGAGGGCTTTTCGGACGGTTTCTGTGAAGATTTTGCAGATAGTCTTATGTGGATTAATGCCAACTCTGCAATTCTGAGTCCATTCTATATAGTTATTTACGCTTTCTTGTAGGCAATCTCTAGCCATTAATATATCGGAGTTTGTAGCGTAAATTGCTACATCCGCGTATAATGCTTTGTTAGCGTCTCATTCAGATGGGATGTCGTGGCAGTATATATTAAATAAAGAGGGCAAAAGTGCTGATCCTTGAGGAATGCATTGATTTGAAATGTTCTTGATGTTATATTGTTGATGCGAACTATATATTCTCTGTTAGAGATGAAACTTGTTAAGATTTTGATTAAATATTCCGGAATACCCAGATCATGCAATTTGTACTCGAGACCTCTATGCCAAATATTGTCGTACGCATGGCTCATGTCTAAGAAAGCTGAAGTTGTGTGCTCTTTTCGGTGGAAACCGTGCGCTATGCTTACCGTTAATCTAAATAACTGGTGCGAGGTTAAATGATTTGGTTTAAAATCGAATTGGAAAGGCAGAATTGTTTTCTAGATCTATTTTTTCGGCTGGCAGAGTAGTAAATGAAGTACAATGAACTTAATCACTTCTCGGTATATTTCTTGAGACTGATACAATTACACATTATAATATACAATTTTTGTTTCCCAATGAGACTGTAGCCACAACTTTTAGACAGTTCACCAAACGTTCATGAGTCGTTTGCGTTATTGCTATGCATGAACAACTGGTGTAAGGTACCCAGGTAAAGTTGGAGGGTACAAAACCGTATTGTTATAAGAAAAACCCCGGGATGTTGATTAGCAGCATTGTGTTGAAATAATATCGAAATAAATGCAAATGAGGTCATGTGTTTCAAAGCAAGAAATTACTAGAAAACATTTACTGCTTTTATTTTTTACAGTGAAGTAGCTTGATAGTAGGCTCAATAGTACAAAAAAGGGTTTTAAATTATCTGTCTCTAATACATAATTAAACCTTTAATACAAAATGTATATCAAATTGCATTTCATTGCCTTAGGAGCAAACATTTCCACTTCGTTTTAACTTTACTGTAATATTATTAATTCAGAGAAAACAAAAACCATAAATGTAGCATATTAAAGTAAACTATTGGCAAAGACAACTTATAGTGTATAGTAATGAATAAGCAAATAGAGCTTATACATTCATGGCTACCGACAAGAATTTTATATAGTGAACTCAAATTGTAAATGGTGCATAATTGTATGTCGCCGTGACCTAATGCAAAAAGAAAAAGGTAATTGAAATAATCTATTTTAAGAATATATATTGACTTATTTGAATTTTTCGTCATAATTATTTAATGCACGCGATAATAGATAATAGATAATAGAATATTTCCATTATACTTACTGTTCTGAAATACTATGATAATGCCGACCAAAGATTCAAACTAAATTCTCTCTGCAATACTTTTTTTGTTGGTTAATTCTTAGAATTACACATCACTTCAATATTCTTACGTATTTCATATATACTGAGATATTCCAACTATGAGGTATAAATGATGCTTGCAAACATTTGTTTTTATTAAAAGCTCAGATTCGGAGGCCAATATTTCACACGTAAGTTTTCATCTGTAGATCTCAAACGTTACTACTGAAACACTACGAAGAAGAAATTAATAAATTCGAATTAAAAAGAATAATTCAGACTGAGTCTACTAAATCATAACCCCTTCAGAACTGTGAAACATGAAGATGGCAGTTGCATAATACAATACACAAACCGGCGCTACCTAGGTACCTTTGTGCTTCGTTTAATTACGACTTCGATATTTAAACCATAAGTGTTCAAAAGTTTGATTGGTCAAAACGTGCTTAAGAAGATTTTTCAAACATATACTTAATTAATAAATTATTTAAGTAAACGATATTTGCAAATAGCTGTTTTTGTAACATAACTTCCCACTTATTATTTTGCCACCCTTTCGCATTTGTCTTGATCCGTTTTCTACACAAAAAGGGGAATCGCCACCAGTCTTCAGTCAAAAGCTGGACTGTTCACTCAAAAATTAGACATTCAGAATACATTTCGGAAATGTGCGTAGGAATTTTTCTTAGTATGTTATACGTTAATATATTTCTATACTATGAAGATTCACTGGCATCTTCTTGACATAAAAATACATTACATTTTGTCATTAAACACAAATATTGATGCAAAAAAGCCGATATTTTTCCTTATAATGAGCCAGAAACTAAATGTTTTTGTTTAAATAAATATACATTAAGTTTTCAAGTAGGCCAGGCAATTTAGGCATTTATTTTAGCAAAAAACGGTAAGGACGCATATATTTTTATTAAAAGAGGCATGCAAAAAGGCATTTATTCTGACCAAGATCGAAGCGCAAAAATGTACAAAAACGAAAAATCAAAATTTAAAAAGAAATTATTTAGTTACGTGGAGGTAAACTATTGTTTTTTCTTTTCTTTCTTGTTTGGCCATCAGCATCACATTTTTCAGCTCATTGGAAAGGGTGTCAGTTTATCGTGAGCCCTGCAGTAGGCGCCCGGGACACCGAAGTCATCCCAGCACTGTTTCGGAGCTCCCTGTACTTTTAGATGTATTTGTAACCTTTCGAGCTTATCAAACTTTTCGGAGAAAGGTTTATGGAAGTTTCTGGCCGCTTATCTTTCAATTGCTTTCAGTCCTTTCCATGAAATTTCGTCGCAAAAGAATTGTGATTATGCCCTTAGGGTCTTTATATTACTTAATTAAAATGTTTTTTTGACACAGAAGTGAAGTGTTTCTCACCTATGAGTGATAAAAAACAGAAAAACTACATTATTCTGTTTAATGTGTGAAGCTGTATATAACACACTAAACACGTAAAATAAATTTGTGAAAGTCATTTGAAAAAAAGGAAATTCACAGAAATTAATAAACTAATCATAATTCTTTCCAAGCTCTTTATATATAAAAATAATATAAACACTTATTTATTAAAAAACAGTATTTACAGTTTTCTTGTGTTTTTACTGCACAGTGTCAGAGTCACCCTATGCGCCCAAATTATAAGCGATGGCTGTCGACACGAAGAAAAGAAATCCACAAATTTTGATTGGTACCATCTTCCATTCTCATTTAGACTTCTAACACTTCCTAGCCTTGCAGCCTCCGCTTGCAAAGAAAGACAACTCGCTATCCTACCTTCGTACTGTTCTGGCTTGCAGGTACGTTTCCAACTTGATCGACATCAGTGGCAAGAAAAAAATTAAAATACTGACGAAAAATAAAAAGGTAAAATAACGCAAAAAACTAAAAACAGCTATCATAAGCTAAAATAGGTAAAAAAGGTAAAACGTAAATCTAAAACAACTCAAGAAGTACAATTAAGCAATTCCCATAGTTTTAAAGTCTTCAAATCGTAACTACAATAAAAGGGCATTTTGGCACACATCTCGGCTCTGATTACAAATTATTTGTTACACGATCTTTCTGAAATAAAACAAGCTGAACAGCAAACACTTACAGAAATTAAAAGATAAAATTTCATTGAAGACATGTACTTGGTAGAATGCTCATCGTATAGTCAGATTTACAGAAACATCAAATATTACAAAAAGAAGAAGAATACTTGTGTCTTGATCTGCCTCTTCCATGCATTAGTACATTAGCGAGACAAGGAATGTTGAGATGGAGACAACTTAACACAAATTCAAAAGTATTTGGTATAACATTGACACATCCAAAAAATTTCTGGTTTGAATCACTCAAACATATCATAGAGGAATGTGAGGTGTACGAGAAGGTGTACGCTTATTATATATAGAAAACTCCAATGTTTATATGGAACAAGTGACAGGTGAAACTAGTGGTGCTACAACTGCAGAAACTTTCTTTCCTCATTGAAATTTGTTCAATTTCTGACAATCTATAAACTTCGTTGTGAGATGACTGCATTTTTCTCGAAAGCAAATAGCAAGAGTTTGAAAAAATAATCTCTTAACTGATTGCCTATAATTTAAAGAATAATAATAATAATAATAATAATAATAATAATAATAATAATAATAATAATAATAATAATAATAAAAAGAATAATAATTATAATAATATATTAATGGCAAGAGGTTCTTTTATACCTTTAAATTGATTGTCACTACTACATAAAGAAAATCGATTAAGATACAAAAGTTTTGTTTACGAGTTCCTGGGAAGGGGCTGTTCACGCAACTAATAATATCTTGTTGAATGTCTGATACGCCTGGCAGCTTGGTAACGACTGTAAAAGTCATTTTATTATATGTAAGTCATAGCGATCCTGGTGGCTGTATTTGAAACAGTGCCGCCAAGAGATCATTGAGTATCGGCTACGCCGAACTCAGTTGCAATGTAGCTAGGAACTGAAAGGCATGGCGCTTTGTAAGCCGCTGTTTGTTTTACAATCTTTTCGCGGGTACGGTTCATTTTGTGATACCATGGTTCAGTGTCGTGTGGGACATCTCATGTGTGAGTGGTGCCCTTGATTGCTGCGTGATGCGTGACTGGATTCTGTAATCAACGGTTTTGTTTTTTAACACATGTTTGCCACGTGCTCAGACACACGGCTGTGCTGTATTCAATCTTACGTTGTACTGGAAATTTATTCAATACACTTAATTGGTTTGTGTGAACTGTGTAATTTTTTTATGTATTTGTTACCACACAAACTCAGGGGTTTGAACGGTTCATGGGACGCCATGCACCTTCCTATTCATCAAACCTTGGAAGTTGAAAAGACTAAGTATCTTGGGAATGTATATGGTGATCTATTGAAGTCCACTGTTCCCCCTTACAGGGGCCTTATTTTTAATTTACAGAATTTGTGCAAGGAATATTATAAAATACTGTAAAATTATAACAAGTCCATTATTACAAGTTCTTCAGGCAATGGTCTTCCTGGGCGAAAAATCAGGTTTTGAAATATTCGTCGTAACATCAACAAGAAAACTTTTTATTTATTACAGGCTCAGAAACAATCTATTATGTTGCTCTTGGTAATAGTTCGGTTTTGTTCTCTAATCAATTAACCGATTGCTACGTTGCTGTGGATTTTATTTCACTGCTATTACAAGTTAAACATTTCCACATGAGTCAGTATGACTTCGCCTCCTCATAAGTTCTGTTTGAGTATATAAGAAATATTTAGATACTTTAGTTGATATTTTTTCTTTTCGTAGAGAAAGTGAATAAAAGAATGTATCTGTTCCTCCGGAGTAAACAGATGGCATTCGTAAACATTAGACCGCTTGACTGTTAACGCTGTATTGAGTGCCAAAATGTTTGAAGAGAAATAAAATCTTATTTTGGACAGCCATTAGTAAAATTGGTTCTTTCAGGGAAGGCTAAGCGTGCTTAAAGTTCAATTTCCAGCACTAGTGTTAAAAATGAGACGATAATCAAGTGTTTTGATAAATCTGTGAATGCAACAAAGAAAACAAAATACTTTCGTCTGAACCCATTAGTTTCTGCTGATCCTCATGTATCATGAGAGGTTTGTACTCTTGAATTAAAAGCTCAGTAAGCTGAGTAATACTGTCTATAAAATATTGTATGACATACGTGATAGAAGTGATAGCACCCTTTCCTACTCGCAAAATAAAATGTCACTTTTATCACTTTTAGAGTAAATAAATGTTTTACACTCTCATAAATTAGTAACACGCAATCCATTCTACTTATTTATATTTTGTAAATCAAAAATACTTTATTACGTATCTCACATGCCGGTTCGTACATAGCTGCGCGTCACAATTTTTTCTCCAGTATGTATTTTCTGGTGATGTTCTACACTGTTATATTTTTTGTATGAGAGCCCTGTTCCTCCGTTTCATGTTTATAAAACTTAACTTCATATGTATGTACTAGCAAAGCGCGTTGCCTTCGGCGGTTATTTTCATGATAAAAAGTTTTATTTGTGCTTTGCAAGTTCATAATAAAAATAAACATTAGATGTTTTACAATTGCGCGGCGAGTCCTGCTTCAGAAATAGAAATTTACAAGAAAATGTGTCGATTAAAATACTTGTTTATTTTTTGTGTCGTGACCAAAAATGAGTTTAATCATCATTAATCTAAAGAAGTGGTTACGATTCACATAAATGCCAGAAAGATAGTGTAGATATACAAGCGCTTCACCAATCTACTCGTAGTTGCATTGAAGCATGATATTATACACCTCTAATGTACAAAACATTGCTAGCAGAGCTGAAAGAATTATATTTTGACAAAATGTGAACTGGAGAGATGGTATGTAATTGTGGTTACAAACTAGAGACCACAACAGAAATTCTCAAAGCGAAACAAAAATATGTGAAAAATAACGTAAGATTTAGATTTATAATTAATTCTGCAATTAAGTGTGAGAACGTGGTGGAAAAACACCGTAACTTTACATTAATTTAGCCTATATTGACGAACAATAAAATACTTTCCAAAATAATGTACAATTTCTCTGTGCAAGCATTCACAGCATTCCACCTCGCATCATATAACTTCGCAGTAGATCACGACTATAATATCTTGTTGCACATACGTTTCGTTTCATTTCACTTCACAATACAACGCTAAACATAAATAATAATAAGAAGAAGAAGAAGAAGAAGACGAAGAAGAAGAAGAAGAAGAAAAAGAGGAATAAAAAAATAAATTACATACAAATTATACATTGCCCAAAGAAATTACATACACAGACATGGAAATGTTGCTGCTATCATATAGTCATCAAAGCAGTCAACATTTTGTTGGAAGACAATCCATATTACAAATTGCAACCACCACCAGTTATTGAGAATGAAGAAGTAAAATGTTTTTGGAATACTTCCATTATTACTGATAAAACCATCCCAGTCAACAGACAAAACACTGTTCGTTCCATTAAATCGAGCGTCTCGCGCTATCTAGCCACTTCTTTTTTTTACACACACCCTGAGACACGTGAGAAGTATACGTTTAACAGAAAATGCCAGTTTTTCTCATACCGGAGCATTGTTCGGCTGGACTCTTCCACCGAAGGACGAACAGGGGCTTCGCGGGAGGTGTGCGCTGCCTCGTGGCCTGGAGGCGCGCGAGGGCTCGGTGAGCGGCGTACCGGCCAGCGCGCCGCGGCGCGGCGGCGCGAGGCCCGCGGATCCCCGTGCGAAACCCGCGCAAGCGCCCGCGCCCGCGCGCCTGCCGCGCTGCACGCCTAGCGCCTAGGTACTGGGTGCGTGCGGCCGACGACTCGCATGGTAGTACTTCCCAGAGCTTTTATTTACAATACGTTCCAATGAGAACACCAGTAAACTAAGATTCAAGGATGTGTTAGAAGGAATGATAATTTTCATTAATAACATAGGCACACAAAAAAAGTTGTCAGAGCCAAAGACTTGACACATGTTTTTCTATGTATGTCGACGCGCTGAATCCGAATCTGAATCCAGCACTGCGCCACAACTCTCCGGTTTTTTTTCACCGCGAAAAAACACCGTGAAATTGTAAACGGTGTTTGTTTGTATTTTTGCGATTAAAAAAACTGGAAGGTAGTGGAGCAATTCTGGCTTCAGATTCGGATTCGGCGCGTCGACATACATTGATGCATGTATCAAATCTTTGAGTTTGACAACTTTATTTGTGTGCGTGCATATATGATTTATATTTATAACTAATATCTTCGACCCGTCGTGAGGCGGAGCTGCGAACTTTCATAGTCCAAAATTCCAATTGTAGTGGGCTTTTGTGGTGGGTTTACGCAGGGTTATTCCACTTTTTCTGCTCGTCTTTCCATCATTTTCTCCATCTTCGTGATACCTAATTTGTTCAACCTCATCTTCGTCTTCATCCTCTTCTTCCTCCTACTCCTCCAAATTATCATTTTCGCTGCATTTCTTCACAAACGTCTTTTTGCAGCGATATGACAGCGATAATTTTGAGAGTAGAAACCATGTTCGTTATGCCATCTCCCTAAATATTTATCCCGCAAGGTGAATCAATAAATACTAATATTCATAAACTATAAAATCTTATTTTTTCACTTACTTCAGACATTCCTCATTATGTCGCGTTTCTTGAAATTTTGAGCTAATACTTGAATTGAAATTTTTTGCAAACGAATATAGTGTCCAGGAAAACAACAAAATCTTCTGTGTTCATTTTACGAAAACATCTTGGAGTTTCCTGCTCATTTTTAGAGTTTCTTGTCTTATGATAGTGATATATATATATATATATATATATATATATATATATATATATATATATATATATATATATAGTGATAGAGTGTCTTGTCTTATATCTCTTGTAGTTAAATTGCTCATTCACGTATAATACAGTGCATTACAATAGGTCACAACCATTGTTGAAGAATTCTCTGCAAAATAGTTGCGTAAAAAATGTAAAGATTGTGTATGTTTAGATTGTCACTTAAAAAACTTGAAATTCCGAAAAACTCACAAATTACGTGTTATAATTATCATTATAATTTTAATTTTTACATTATAACAAGCTTTATTTCCGAAAAGTTAAGGATTTTTAAGTTAAAAGTTTTCCTCACTTTCTTCTATATGTACTTCTTCACACACTGGGCGGATATTGCTACTCCCGACCTCACGTGCCTATTATCCCTGCCTCAGAGTCATAAGACGTATGAGGATATTGTGAGACAGACAAGTATTTGCTCCACATAAAGGTAAAATATACTCTTGATGAAGACAACAAATTAAATCTATGTATGAAATTTCGATGTATGGAGTTGGAAAAATGAAAAGAACTTGAAAACTTTTGCAAGAATTTTTCAGTTTTTCCTCAAATTTACGTATTGTTTATAAAGACAACAATAATTGCGGTAAATAATTTTGCCAGGTAAACTATAGCTTTCAAACACTTCGGTACTGTTAATTTACCTTCACGTTGTTAGTTTTACATGGTGTTAAAGCTTAGAAAGTTATTATCAGTATCGTTAAGTACTTTTTTTTAATAGAACATTATCTAATGCACAAAATGTGTCAAAATGTATGCCAATACATTGTATTAATACTGTATTGCCAATACTTGTATTAACAAGAGTATCACTTTAAGAATGCGAAAACGGATTATTTGCCTAAATTTTCGATTAAAAGAGTAAAAATGAAGAAACACGCAAATTGTCTTCTCTCTTTAGTTTCAATAACTCTAAAGAGAATATAAAAATATTGTATATAGAATATAAATACGATATAAAATGAACCACTGTCAAATACTTTCAAATAAATAATTCCCAGTTGAAGAAACCAAAAAGAAAAGTTGATTTGGGGTTGACGATACTTACACTACGATAAATACAGAAACCTTTCACTATGAGAGCTTATATATGAACAAATTTTACCTACCAATTATTTTGAACAATATTTATAATAAATGTTAATGTTTATATTACATCGTAATTAATACACATATAAATAACAAAATGATCATTAAATTGAGAAAATTCTAGCAAATTTTGTCTATTCTAATAAATTTATTTCACCCAAAACGAATCATTAAAACAAATTACCCATTTGTTTTACAGTATGTCCAAGTTTTTATTATATAAATTTAGTGATGTACTGCAATAAATAATGTTCTTTGGTATAAACAGATAGCATCATTGCCATCCTTTCTTACTATTTGTTGGAAGGGGTCAAGGAAATTATGAAAACAATACCCTGAATCATGTCTGAAACTACTTTGAAATAATCCTAACTAAACGTGTAGAGTTTTAAATAGGATAGGTATCTGATTACAAAGTATCAATGAAACATTTTCTACGTTGACTCATAGAGAGTTTTCTTCAAAATTGTCGTGTATCAATACTGTCAGTTTAGAAATTCGTATGATATACACCTCCTCATGAAAAATAGTATGATAGCACAGTATGAGATGAGCAGTTGGACATTCTAAAAGTGACGTTTCATATAACAATATTTTACAGTGTAGTTTTACAATAAATCATCTCATTCTTTATAAATTATATAAATTGTAAGAGAATGAGATACGCCGAAGAGAAATTGAACCTAGTCTACGCCCAGTTGTTCTAAGCAACAAAGCTAGCAAGATAAATATTCCCTTAAACATAATAAAGCTCTTCGACTATTAACTGTATAATTGATATCTCCCCTGCTTCGCATTTAACAACTCATTCAGTAAAATTGTAACTCTTGGGCAACTTCTTTTTTTATTAATTTATTTTTTATAGGTTTATGGCATATTTGAGATGATTCTGTTCCACGAGAATCATATTGAGGTTCATTTGATTTCGGTATAATTTCATAATTATAATCCAGATTTTAATGTGAAACGCTGGAGGTTATATTTCTAATAACCCTCTCTTTCTCCTCATCATTGCTTTGTAGAAGTGCAATTCTTTCTCAGGCTAAAAGAAACCACGTTTTAAGAGGAACATGCAGTGCCTAGTTTAGCGACCAATTATACGTTTTGTAATCGGTTTTATGATAGTATAATAAGTTTTCTTATAATAATAATTTTTCTTTCGTACTATCTGTAGCTCACTACTTTCCCAATTCTTCCATTCCTTCAGGACTACACAATCCATCATACACTTGAGTGTTCATTGAATATTCAAAAACAGGTCACTGATGTATGGGCAGAGAGACAGAGACGTTTTGATAAAAAAAAACACTTTTATACCCGTAGTATCATGAGTCCCGAAATCGTGTATTCGAGCAACACTATGCACACTCCATGACGACTATGCACAGACCAAGCACGAACAACACATTACACAAGAAGTAATTTCAGACTTATAAAAGCAAGAAAGTAATGTTGCTACAACAGCACACACTCGCATTGTTTCTAACGCATGCAAATTTTAAAAAATCCGTAATGTCGACGGTAGTTCGACCTGCACCTCTTTCAAGTGTCATTTACTCTATCCTAGAGAGAAATATTAAAGAAAAAATTGAAGCCCTTTTTGAGAAAACACTTTAAAAACTGACTTTATTTTACGCAGAATTAGGCAAAATACTTTTTAATACTAAAAATACTACTAAAATATTCATATATTCGAAAATTGTACCTTATCTCATTTAAAAATCTTTAAAGAAAAGATTCAATGCAACTTTTTCAAATTTCAAAATTCAGAGATATTGACGAAAATGAGACCTGTATTATTTTTAAGTGACATTTCCAGTATCCCAATCAAACGTTTAATGAAAGACGTGAAACTAATTGTGAGAAAATTTTGAAAATGATGTTGAGACTTTACATAAAGTACAAAATCAAAACTTTCGTTTCAAACACGCAGGACCTCGAGTCCGTTCAGATCTATTGGGGAATATCAATTTTGGAGAAAATCATCTGAACGGTTTAGGCGTTGCATTCACCACACACGGACAAACGGACGGACACACAGGCAGACGTTTTGCCGTCAAGTAATTTTTCGGCGTATTCTTCTGTTACGTGTACTTTTTACAACGCTCGTAAATCTTCTACAGCACTCATGGCACATTTTAAATTAGTTTCAACTGATATATTGCAATGACAATGTAATATTCTTTATTCATGTGTTTTGTTCAATTAACTACAAGAATGAAGCTTGTCAGATCAAATTTCAGAGTCCTAGATAAGCATAATAGAATGATAAATATAATTACTTCGTGTAAAAATGAGTGCTTGTATTATTTGTACTTCTTTTCGTGACTACTTAATTATAATTATAGTTTGATCGATGAAAATTTGCTTCCATTTTTAGTATCTTAATCTTTCTTCGTGTGTAATTATCAATTTAGGAAGGAGAATAATTTTTAGAGATTGTTAAGGCATTACAATATTTATTAACAATGCTATTTTATTAAGTATCTTAGATAGCCCCGGATCATTGAAGACATTCAATTATTATACCAGAAAAAAAAATTTTTTTTTGAGAAATAGAGAATATTTTCAGACTATGCTCCATTGTGAGTTTACATTTACATTGCGACATACTTAAAAAGTAGATAGGGTATTTCTGAAACCCCATAAGTTACGTATTGTAAGCTTTTGCAAAAACAGAATGGCGCTACACCAGAACAACTTATCGAGCATTATTTCTAACTTTTGCACTTTTGCGAATATTCGAAGAATTTTACGAAAAGGAGACCCGTGCCATTTTAAGCGTCGTTTTCTCTAACCGTAGAAAAAAGTAAAAGAAAAAATTAAAGGAAAATATTTAAAACCGTTTTGAGAAATGTTCATCAATTGCACTAATTTCTGTCAGAAATTACGCGAAATCTACTAGTTTTTTTCAAATACTTTAACACGAACATTTTTCACCAAGATTTCTTTGAGACCAAAGCATTTATCTTCAATAATGTGTTTTTGCAACGTGAACATTTTGCAAGTTTCAAAAACAATATTCACCGAAAATGGGAGCAGCGCCGCTGTCTCTATAGTCCGTTTTACGAGGAGAAAATTTAAAGAAATTTGGAGTCATTTTTTAAACAATAATTGTTTAAACATCGTTAAATATTACCTATATTTCACACATAATTACGCAAAAACGATTAATATTTTCGAAAATTTGTACATGAGCGTCTTAATGCTCTGTCTTTGATCGACAGACTTCATTCAGAAAGAAATCTTCAATAAGACGTGTTGTAGAAAGACGGCGAAAAACATGTTGAATTCTAGCAACTTTCTAAAACTCAGAGAATTAAACGAAAATCAGACTCGCACCAAGCGTTCTTTACTCTTGGGTTTTTCTGTCGTAAAATTGCCGATTTCCGGCTCACGATTACAATACGTTCTCTTCTGACGTGTTTAGGCGAGAAAGTAAAAATGTCTGTTTGTCTGTCCGTCTGCCCTCTATCCGTCTGTGATCTACGCAAGCGCCTAAACTATTCAGATGACTTTCTCAAAAATTAATATTTCAACATCGTAATGAACGAACACAGGGTTCTACGAGTTTGAAATGGATATTTTGATATTGGGGAGTACTTTACGTGGTCTCAACATCTTTTTCGTAATTTTCTCAATCGCAGCCACTAGGCTGCAATTGTTTGATTGAACTTTGCCATCAAATAGCTTAAAGATCGTTTAAAAAATGCAATAATTCATTTTTCATTGAACGCTGAATATTTGAGAATTGCAAAAGTTTTAAATAATGGAGAAATGTATGCGCTGAGGTAGCACCATTAGTAAGTATTTAATTACAGAGGCGAAATTACTTTGTATACTTTTTGTAAACATCAGTCAATAATCATTTTTTCCGTTTCAGTTATCACGTTTCCGAAAAGTTCTGAATGATGAACTGTGGTAGTGAACAATAAAAACGATTATTCTGGTGTAAAATGCTTAATTTGCCAAGAGCCTTTCTCCGTAACTATTAAATTAATGGTGTAAAATAATGATATTCACTTAACCACGTGGCTCAAATGGTTCCTCGTGTGCAACTCTGTACCTGTGATAAATAAATGTGAGGTTTCTAACTGCAGTCGGAAGAATCAAGATCGTGATACATACCAAATAAACGGATTCCCGCCACTTTCACCTAAGGACTGTTAATATTGTATTATATTTGTGTTGCTTGTTATTCGTAAGAAAAGAAGTAGCTCAAGGGGGAAGCTATTTGTCACTATTTAATCATCTTTCTGATTGATTCGAGTGTAATCGGAAGAAAAGGAGATGATTACTCTTCAATGTATTCGTACAAAAATCAATATTTGATTCTCGTATGGAGAGAACAGGTACGATATTAAAAGGGAGAATTTATTTCCTTGTCTAAACAGACTACACTGTTTTGGTATAAAGAACAATTTCCGATCTGAGGGAGTCAGTAATAATGAAAATGACAGAAAAAGGATTCTAAGCCACAGCTCAGAGGACAAGTTCTAGAACTGATCAGGAAGAAATTAAATATTGTTTTTTGTGGCGAAAACTATTTTAAAAAATACATCCTTGATAAAAGGGAAAGAAATAATGAGAACAATAATTACACATGACAATTCCATGGCTAACACAAAGGAGGCAAGTATACGAATGGGTGACGAAATCTGCTTTTGATGAAGAATGTTACTCTGAGCGTCTTGTATGAGACGTTTTTGCTCGAACGTCACGAGACATGAAATCCGCAAGATGGCAGCGCAGTATTCCGCTCGCCTCATTGTCAGGAGCGAAAAGCGCTCCGAGAAAACCAATCTCTGACCGAAAACCGAAGTCTGGGGCTCGGTACTAGTGACTCCTACAGTCACGTCACGATTTCAAGAATCAAACGCAAAATTTAAGATGCACTAAAATTGGAACGTCTACACAAGGTGTACAGATTATTGAAAAATTGGAAATGAAAAATTTCATTTTCCTTAGGCTTGCGAAAACAGCGACTCTATTTTTATTCCTGCTGCAAATTCAAAAAGTGAAAGATTCTTCAGTGCAGTTTTTTGCCGCAATTTTATTTAAAAAAGAGCAATATTGATTAGGAAATAATTCATCATATTTGATGTTTTTACAATCCATTCTTTCGGAAATAATTATATTTTTTAAATAATTACATTTTCATATACATTCAGATCGTGAACATGTAATGAATGGAATCTTCGACCGAAATGATCCATATGTTCATTTCTTACGTAGTTCTTCAATGAGGATTGGAATGAACATCTCTCCTCTGATCGGAACAAGGAGCAGGAGGATGAGAGCGATGGGCACACAAAACTCGAAGAACTGCCTGAGACTGGTGTCATCTTACAAAACATGACTGCCCCTTTCTGGGCATGATCCTTCTCAGTACTTGATGTTTTCTTAACGAAGATGCTTAACAGTGAGTGCCAAGCGGCAGTTACCCGACTACTATATGTCGGATGTGCATTACCTTATGGTGCCATGAGCTCACATTTTTCTGCTTTTCTAAAAAAACTATTATTAGTGTGGTTTATTACTTTGATATTTCAGAAAAATTTAAATTGTAATGTAGAAACGAGTATTTTCAGCGTATGTTTTGCTCGAAGAACGCATGCTTTTGAGAAGCGAAGTTTTCATTAATTTTTCATTAATTTTCGTGAATTCTATTAAACCGAATTTCAGATATTTCGTTCATTTATATTTATAGCATCCATTATTACGTCGGCAACCATATTTCCAACCATCCAATCATTCTTCTCAATTCATATAATTGTGGCGAGATAGGTGACAACAAAGTATCAAAAGATATATACGCCAACATCATGTATACATCTAAGTCATCATACACGATTTGTAAGGGCCCTGGTATGACAAAAATCATTTATTTGTGTTTCGTGGCGAATATCCCTGTTAGGAATATCGCAATAGAAACAGGACAGTTTTAAACATCTTTAATGACGATGAGAAAAATGTGCTTTAATGGGTGAACTCCACAGTTCGCCGCTCTTCTTGCTGCGAGCAGATTGTGGTAGAAGCTATGCACAGGAAGCCGCGTCACTGCATGTACTAGATCGAAGCCGGCCTGTGTTCAGCTCCTGTCCACTATCACATTGCTACTTTCTCCTGAAGCACTTTCTCTTCGTTCTCAGCAATTCTTCAAAATAGAAGCTCATCGTTTCAGTGCCGAGCCATATCATTTACAAAAAGGAGAAATCGATAGCTCTGTAAAATATTGCAGCTATTTAACAGTCCCAAATGTACATCCACAGGTTGCTAATTAATCTATAGTGTCATTTGAAAGTATTCAAGGTTCTTGTGACGCACAGTTGCCGCTAAATGTATTGCAGGCTCAATAAATCTCAAAGGTAACATAAATCAAATCGATTTCCTTTATATCGCTATCATTGCGCGGATTATTTTCTTTTCATCACTAAAATGAGTGTTACTTTCAATTTCCTTATATTTTAAATGCTAAATGGGATCATTAATGTATAAGTAAAAAGATATTACATTTGCATGTCAAAAAAATAAAAACTAACAGGACTAGTCCAAGTACACTGATGAAGTGTATATCATCGATTTGATTCTTGGTGAATAAGTTAGCAAAAGAGTAAGATACTAGTTCTCCATAATTCAATATGGCATTTTTGAACCCATTTCACCTATTGCTTTTGGTATGGCTTCGTATAAAAGAACGTTCAACCCTAAATCTTTGAGTTCCAGACAAACGAAAGCTTCTGTCTCAGTCTCCTCCTCGCTTCTATTTTTTCGGCATCATAGCACCCCTAACTCTTAACAATCGAGGCTCTTCAATTACCTGCGTTATAAACATTCAAAAGTTCCTTTCCTTAATTCAAATTTCTTTAATTTCAATCTCTCCTCGCTCCATAATCCTTTGCGTTTTCTACCTAATTGCCCGCTTTCAACTCTCTCTCTCTTCTCTTATTCCTTCCCTTCCGTCTTCAGTGGCTTCTATTTCCTTCTTTCCCCCTTTCTTTTCATCAGTGTCCCTCTCGTTCACTTTCTCCCCCTCACTTTCTACTCCTATACCTGAAATAATATACTTTCATTTCAAACTATTCCCCCACCCAATTCACTTTCTCTAATAAGTAATTTCCAGAAAGCTGCATTTCCTAACCATTCGCCCTCTCTTCATTCCTCTATTAACCTACAACTCTCGTCTCTTCGCTCGCAACTTTCCACGTTTCTTCTTTTCACTCTCTACTTCTAATCTACAATCCCGTTTTCATCCGCAAACTTACCTTTTATCTACGTTATACCTTCATCCACCTTAAACCTTTCATTCTTCCTTCCATATCTCTCCCTATTCTCTTCTCGCTTAATTGTTCTTTCTGCTCACATTCCTTTAACACATACGACCACTCTAGTTCGTACTTGCACTTTTTATATAGTATACCTTCCTCTCCTAGACAATACCTGCTTTATTTCATTACTTATTCTCAATCCCGCAATTTAATTATATTTAATCATGCTTCCGTAAACCTATCAGGGTGGGAAAATAAAGATTATTGCTTCGAAGATATATTGTCTTTTAGAGACGTGTCAAGACATTTACAAATTCCTACGAAAAGCTACAATTTTAGAAATATTATCCTACAACTATTTTCATTTTTAATCCTAAACACAAATGTGGAGAATTCCCATTAATCGCTAAATAACAAAAGAGCAATAACAAAAATGCATTGTTATTGTAAGTTATACAAGTCTTCAAAATACAGCGGCACCGAGCAATTTGTTCTTTTACATGTCATTTTACTCATTTTAGTCTAAATTTCAATTTTTTTAGATTTTTTAATCAATGTTTAAGTTAAACATATGATTATGTCAGAGCAATAAAATACAAAAATGAAAGTCAAAAATTCGTTACCGTTCCCGGTCGGGGATCACAAATTACTATTTCACATTATAACCTCCGAAGTGACGGCAGGTATATTTTGAAATCATACGTCTAAATCTCGGGGTAACAGATACTACTCAAATTCCTCTTTTAACTTGCCCTTGTCTGTTTTCCCATTAATACCTGAAAACAGATGGTGTGACACAGAGGCGGCTTTTTGGGATGGGAAAAGCAAACAGTACCTCTCCTGAAGAAGAAATCATAGTTTCATACATTTTAGGAATAATACATTTTAAATAATTTCTACAGCTTGTTTATGAAGCATCTGGATATACCAACCGAACACTTCATTATTGTTGTACGAGCTCATTTTCTCTTCGGGTATTTCAGAAGTCTGCGCGACGAGTCTGGTTTCCTCTCTTCCTTCATCGCTACATTAATTCGTAATAACGTTCTTTTATAGCCATCTACTGGCGTCGAACGTGTAGGGTAGTAATTTTCCATCAATCTAGACAGTCATCGTCAGTCGTAGTCAGTCACTGCCTTTTATTTCTTCGACTAGTCTCGGCGCTGTTACATGAATTCTTGCAAATTCAGTCAGCCTTCATACTGCTCGTTGTGTATACTTCGCGAATGTTCATTCCCGCCTGTGATATGGCATAATATTCTGGGGAAATACATCTTATAGCTCCCAGACTTTTAGATTACAAAAACGAATTGTACGAATAATAACCAAATCCCACCCACGTGATTCTTGTAAGCCTATCTTCATTAATCTAGGAATTCTACCATTACCGTGTCTTTTTATTTACGAATCAGTGGTTTTTGTAAAAAATGACTTGCTTAAGGGCGGGAATATATTTTCAGAAAATGCCGAAATCTATTACTATAACACTCGACGTAGAAATCATATTCATCAGGTGACAGTATCAACAGCTCAACAAAACATTCACATACAATACATGTACATTATTTTACAACACTTTGCCAGATGACATTAAACGATTAAATTCAATAGAAAAGTTTAAATCACAAGTGAAATCGTTTCTGCTGCATAACTGTTTCTATACAATTAGAGACTATACTGAGCATCACAAGAAAAGTAACATTAATTTTAACAATGATACATAATGCATTATTTACCATTTGGACTGTATAAATGAGTATAAACAACTTCTACCAACTATTGTACTACAGCTTCCGGGTCAATGACCCCATCTCGATCAGGTTTTTCGTCCAGTTTCCCTGATCCATTGAGCAAATGCTGAGATGGCCCTTGTTTTGCTTCTGGACATAAATGTAACTTCATTTTCTGTGCACGTCTTCTAGAATTCAGTGGGGAATACAATTATTCAAATTATCGTTTCCATGTTGTCGCGGCAGGAAGTAATAAGAGCCAAAATTTATTGCTTATTTATCCTTGAAAATAGATTTTATTACATGGGAGTTTTTTTGTTTGTTTTTTTCTCCCTTTCAAAATTCAAAATTTATTGCTTATTTATCCTTAAAAATAGATTTTATTACATGGGAGTTTTTTTGTTTTTTTTTCCCTTTCAAAATTTAAAACTAGTATATGATTTAGTGTAGGGATCACAGAATTTTGAAAATGTGCACACAATTCACTTTTCCCCATAGCCCGTCATACGCAGTTTTTTAACTATTTTTGACGTAAAATAAATAAATAAATAAATAAATAAATAAAAATAAATCCCCGCTGTTCCCAAACGATCACCCATTGAGGAACACGCGATGTCTCGAAATGCTTAACCTCCCTGACTTCACGGATCATAGTTAAGTAACTCGTCTAGTGACACCATTTTGCTGACAATGCTGGGTAGCCGGCGGTTTCTAGACTGCAACATTTGGAGTTTGGCTCTCTTTGCGCCATATCACGAGAAAGGAGCGGGGAGTGGAAGCAGAACAGTCGCACGTTTAGTACACCCTCGACGCATGACGCACCTCCTAGACACACTTCAAAATATTCTAGATTTGTTACAAGGGAAAACAGCAATGGTGTTTTTTGTTTGTTTTTTCAAAACGTGTTGCGGCGAATTCAGGGCTAATATAAAACAATAAAGACAGTGACTGCAAGAGAGTGTGTAAATTTCAGGAAAAAGAACATTCAAATGAAAATCTCTAAAGTGAATATCTACAGCTAGTTTTCACATTTAAAACAAGCGTCAAACATACATAAAAAAGTTAAATTATTATTTATATTATTTTCTTTGAGAAAATATATACCATAAAGTTAATACTAGTAGTAATTAAGTGGATTACATAGTAATATTGTAGTACAGGCTTTAGAAATACAGATTGTGGTCACACCCAAAATTATGTTCCTAAGAAAATGCTATATTTCATATTTCTACAAAACAGAAATTACATGATTTATATTATGCAATACACTGCATTCAGTTATGATTATACCAAATGTAATAAAAATCATCGTGGCAAACGCCCAAGAATAGCGAATACACAATTAAATAAATCACAATCATGCCTGTATCGCGAATGCACATTCCCGTATGATAGCATTCCATTCATCATATTATGCAACGTAAAAACGAACTCTAGTAGAAAAAGCTAGTTAGGAAAAATCTTCGCTTCCGTATTTTCTCAATTCCGCCATTTTAAATCAAATTGTCCATAACCGGAAAGAGGAGAAAAGATATAGAGCAAACCATTTCTATGCACAAGATAAACGCAATCCACGATTGATTGATTTTTTCGTGTTTCCGGGCGCGTCAACTACTGTGGTCATTAGTCCCGTTAGTGTAGTACTTGTTTTTTTCTCGGGAGATGGCGGTGATCTTTCCCCGCTGGATGGCGAGATCCGGCGCCGACCTACCGTCGGCTAGTGGGGTTTCCCCCTAACCAAGACTCTCCCACCAGCCGGGACAAGCTCTAAGCTCCCGACCAGTCTCCCGGAATACGTGGTAGTGTAGTGCATGTTAGTGTAAGTGTGTGTGTAAAGGGAGAGGATAGGACAAGGAAGAGGAAGGACAGATCGCGCGCGGTCAGTGGCCCGTTTGGTAGGGTACTGCTCCGGCATTCGCCTGGTGTTGATCGGAGAAACCACGGAAAACTACCGATCAGAGCAGCCAATCGCTAGAATTCTCCTCCAGACGGCGACTGAATTCGACCTATCTGAAAAGCAAGTGTCGAAAATCCTGCCGCCGTCAGGACTCGAACCTAGGACCTCCCGGTCAGAGGCGCTGCAGTGACATCAGTTGATGCACTGAGCTACCACTCCCGGTCGCAATCCACGAAATAGAACACAATTATCTGAAATAAATTTTTTGATAAACATTTAATGCTAGTAAATGTTGATGTCGGTGTACAGGTTCATATCAGATCTCGAAAGTTATTAATCAGAAAAGGACGCGTTGAACACGTTATCTTATAACCAACGTCTGCTTTTTTGTTCAAATAAAAAAATGGAGGTAATTTGAATTGTTGGGCGAGACGCATTGAAACCCACATTTGGTGCAAAATATGTAACTGTGATCATTGATAAATTATATGATAAATTATGATTTTTCGTGGGTGAAGATTTTTTTTCTCGATGCTTCCGCTCCACCCCTTAGCTGCCGAATGATCCGCCAATCGGAGATGCTGTCAGGGCTGGGCAAAGGGGAAGTGGCGAACAGTCGTTGGTTCACGTGTGGCTCACGCCCCTTCGCAACATACGAAACTCGTCTGGGCGGTTTGTCATTGCGACTGCCCGAACCGGGAATTGAATCGACCCGAGAATGCTTAAGGTGAGACGACGCTACAACTCTGATATCATAGGAAGTATATTTGATGAGACGGATAAAATTATAACAATAAGAAAATTTCAGAATGGGCATTCATTTGATTTTTATTATATATATTCTAATATTTGTCCTTTCTTTAAAATATATTTCTAAATGTTTATCGATTAGTAGAAAAAATTTTGCAATAAATAAGTGTTAATTTTCGTAATGGGGAGATAGAAATCCTATCGAAGGGGCGTTAAGTCCCTTGATTTTCTTATTTTGTTTTTCTACTTCTTCACTTGAATTGGATGTCGCACGACCTGGTGACCCAATTTTCATATTTTTTGACTTCGCTATGTCGCTGCTATATCATAGGCTATTTGACCGGCCACCTTCCTTAACCCTTTCACTGCCGGCGCCTCCCGGCCAAGTACTGCGAAAACTGCCACAGGGGAAATTCAAAAAATGCAGACACATTTTCAAATCTCTCTAACAGCTTTATTTTAAAAGATATGCAAACTATTTTTTTGTGGAAAGAATAAATATAAATTACTTTTAATATGTCTCGGATTTAAGGTAGAATAATATTTTCCCTTGGAAAAAATAATTTTTAACACAATACGTTTTCAAATTTTAAAAAAATTAAGTTCAAAACGATTTTTTTTGCTATAATTTTTTTTTAAAGATCTAAAAGTATTAAAAACAGACTCTTTACACATCTGTGAATAATTCCTTAAATATTTATTGTTTTTTAAAGTATGGCTTACATTTTACATTTTTTTTAAAATTATTGTGTGAAATTTTATTTCTTAGCAAATGCCATATTGCACTTATGCTTTGAGCCTGTACACTCATGGAAACCGAATGTAGGGATAGGAACAGAATCATCATTTGTGACATCCCGCCAGTTTTTAGAAAAGTCAACAATGTCCTCTTCATCGTCTTCAATAATCGGGTTTTCTTCATGGACATTAGTATTGTTAGAAGTCGGACACTCAACAATATCATCATCAGAAGAGTCTGAATGATATTCAAACTCGCTGCTGCTCCATGAAATATCACTCTCAGAATCACTTTGAGCCAGAATATCAGCTATTTCTTTCTCAGAAACCATGTTTTCTGACATTACTAACTTAAAAAAAAACACGCGACACGTACCTAGAATGACTGATTACTAATGCACTCAATCACATATGTCTCCGCGTAGTCAGCTGTTCCCGGCACAGTCACTTAAAATAGCTTTTCACACAAGCTTCAAACACATTAGAAAGAAATATGTTTCATTCAAAACGACCAGTTGAAACCTTAACCAACACGATAAGAGGCATTCTACGTTATCTATTGCTGAATAAATGAATTAAAAGCACAAGCGAAACTGCCATCGGCTCTGATCGGCCCGTGGCAGTTTAGCTTTGAAAAACGCAACGGCTCTCATCGGCTCTTGGCAGTGAAAGGGTTAAATTCCATTATTTTTACATGTTATTGCCCAATTTTTTATATTCTGCATTACCTTTGATTCAGGTCTTTCACTATCACTCCTTTACAATTGTTAAATCACAAAAATTAAATTCTAAGTATAAATCTAAGACAGTTAAAATTTAATTTTCATAATTTCTTTACAAAGAAACAAATTAACAAATTAATTTACAAACTAATTATTCTTATTTAACATGTACTCTTCGTAAAAAACAGAATGACGCATAGTTATCTCTGATCATTTCTTCGGAGTACTCTCATGCCACATACGGGAAGACACCCTTCGTGATCCCCACCGGCGGAACGGCTGGCTCGCTGGCTGGCCGGTGCCTGACTACTCTCGCCACGTTCTCTAACGTTCGTCAGCTGTTTGACAGGGAAAAGAGTTGCTGCCGTCCGAGCGAGCAAACACGGCGTGATTGTGAAGAAAAGAGTCCGAGTGTGCCGCGTCATTCTCCTTACAGAGCGAAGAGAGAGCAAAGACTTGCCTGTAAGCGTCTTGCAATCGCTGTATCCTGGTGGTCGCTGCTCTCCCAGGATGGTTCCAGAAGATAATTTTCCAGGACGCATACACTGTAAAAAAATCCAGATTTATTAAGATAAGGACCAGCCAAAGAAAGATAAGCAGTTTCTGCCATTTCGACAGTAAATATCTACCTCGAAGTTACTAAACGTGTGTTTATAAGAACACGTACTTGTCATAAAAAATATTACATCTTTTCAATTTGTAAAATCCTTAGTTGAAGTATTAACAAGTACATTCAATTAGTAATTTTTACGATCTGATCTCGTATACTACCACTACAAAGTAGCATACTTCTACTGGTATAAAATGCTGCAATTCCGCAGAGAAAACTGCTGTGACAACAGAAAAACAACAGAAAATGATAACAGAAATGGTTTTCATTAGAAAAAAAATGTGTTGTTCTTTTTACCGAAAGGTGGTATTTGGGAAGGTGCCTGTATGTGAACAACACTAGCGCGCAACCCGTGCTGTAAACTGGATTTTTACAATATCTGATATTCCGCGATAACTCTGGCTGATGTAGTCCGTTGAATTCTAAACGGATATTTTAATTTTTGGAGTGTATATTACATAAAGTTGCAACATTTTAAAAACTTTATCGATAATTTCTTTAAGTTTTTCTTTAATTTCTTTGCTTGAATAGATCAAAGTATGCTTAATAGGATTAGGCAACGACGATTTTCGTTGAAAACTTTTCTGAAATGAAAAATCGAACCAGTTATATCAGTACTTTGACTCTGGTTTCAGAGAAATTAACTCGATAGACAAAACATCTCCTCCGGAACCAAAGTACTTAAATTCACCCGTCAACCCTGCTAAATAATATTTTTTAAGTTTGTAAACAATTTTGTGGGTACAACTAGTATTATAATATTACGTAACAGTTATAAAAAGTCCGAGAAAGCTGTGCTGCTGTTGTAACACCACTTGTTTAAGGATAAAAGTAATTGCCCTTTCTATATGAATACTATATTAATATTGAAAGCTCTACAAGGAGAGAATCACTTGTCACTAATGTATTAATCGACTACATTAATAATTTGCAGACACACTTCAAATTATTTCAATGCTCAAAGGGAGCGGGTGCAAAAGTGCCATAGGCGACAACCCAAAAATCTGCCCCTGATCTATTAAATCAACGAAACAAATAGAACGGTTCGGCTAATTGAATAGAAATATAATATCTACATATTATACAAAGTTTATAGTTTTGATGAGAATGTTTAAGGTAATAGTATAAGGTATACTCAGAAACGACTCACCTCGATGGATTTTTCATCTTTAATTTACTTTCTATTTACATTAATGCTATTACTATCAAATTCCATAGTGGCAGCTGAGATATTGTATAATTAAAGGTACAGATGGATCACTGACAATCTGATCACAAATAATTTTTAATAATTGATTAAAATAATTAGCCTTCAAACATGTTTTGGGAGACTTTACTACAACAGTTTGAAATGACGTTACCGGAAAAATATTATCTTTATACATTAGAAAACATGAAATAAGTTGAAAAACAAAGTGAAATTTCAAGGTACCAAACTAACCCAAGTAGCATGGATTAAACATATATTACAAGGAAATACTATAGGAAGTTTACTCATCTTTTTGTGATACACTTTTAATGCCAGCTGCTCAACTATGACAAGACATTAAAAGTAATAAATCAATATTTTATTTTTTTCTGTTGAAGCTATTGGAGCCTTGGACGCTATATGAGCCTTGGACTAACATCTGCAAATTCAGTACTGCCGGTGTCTTTCGCCCAGCACACTTTTTTCCTTAATAAGATATTAAAGTTGCATCAGACAGACAATATTGAATTACAATGTGCAGTTACTATCACAGAAAATGCTACAGAGTAATACTGTCTTACGTCATAAAATATGAGAGATTTAGTAGAATGAGAAACATAATTACCCAGTGGAGTTTGTGTCAGACAGAAGGCGATACAATTGTATTTCTGCCACACAGTTTTTAAACATGAAAGGAAAACGTTCAAAAAACTGTTTTCCCAAATGTTGAGTAAATAACGAATCCAACGAGACATTCTACAGTCTCGTAACTGTTTTGATTCCCTCTGAATTTCATCCCACCACTGAAATTATTTATATGAATTATGTTTTCAAGGTAACATATTTTTAGGCTGTTGTTGCTCGAAATATAATGGGGAATATTTCGTGAAACATCTCTCATTGCAAGAACGTCATATCTAAAAAATCTTCATTTTCGAGTTTCGTTCGTGGATGGGAAGATTTGGCATTGCTCTTCATACTTCATGAATATTGCATCTCAGTTTACGCAGCCAAAATGAAACAATGTTTTTTTCTGTTTTCGATTTCTAACTGAAATGGCAGACTATCTTAATCTTCAAATGCTCTTCCTAACTATAAATGCCCCCTGGTTCATTCCGAACACCCAGATTCGAAGAGAATTGAAAGTGCCTTCATTAAGCGATCTCATAACACAAATAACCCCAAAATTTTACCAAAACCTTCACATTTCCCCATGCTCCCCAATCTTCAGCGTAGGTCGCAATGCTGCATACTCACGTATTAAATCAAGGGATTCCAAAGACCGATTCAAACCACCGTAATCCCCCATAACTGTCAATAGATCAATTGAAACAGTCTTCAACCTCGCTTCATTTACTTTGGCCCAATGTTTACGTTATTTCGAGTAATAAAAAACACTACTTATGGATAGCCATTCCCAAAAAGTAAAAAAAACTATGTATTTCATAATTTAACCCACTCGAAAGACAAGTATGTCGCACGAGAATAAATACATTTTTAAAAAATGCTCTTCCTGCAAAATGACGACTTTTGAGTTATGACGTTCTTGCATTCAATGAGCATGTCAGAATGTTTTCCTAAATAATAAACAATTTTGGGAGAGATTATTTTATTTATCCAAATCTATTACGATTTTGGGGGGTTACACTAACAATAGTGCGGGTTTCAATTTTGTAGCTATGAAGTTAATGCAATTGCTTGTTTCGTTAACCGAAATTTCTAAAACTTAAAACTCGTACCTTTCATGCCAAAATACTTAATCTGTGGGAGGACAAATTTTGCATATAAAGGAAATTTTAGAAGTTTTAGATGTATCGTACATCTAGATAAAAAATGAAAAACTAAAAACTCATTTTTCTGGAACGTTGAAAAACCTCCTGTCAACAACAACAACAACAACAACAACAACAATAATAATAATAATAATAATAATAATAATAATAATAATAATAATAATAATAATAATAATAATTTTATTTCCTTGCAAGCAGAGTGTTGCCCGGTGGCAAGTTACATATGCAATAATCTTAAAACAATATTCTAAATGTAAATGCAATAGTAACACAAAATGATTATAATAATACAATACGTAATAATACAAGAGTACTCTCAGTTTTAATACAATGAATAGAATGTTGAAAGTAAATAGTACGATTACATAAATACTTACATTACATACAATACAAATAATAGAAAATAATATACTGTTCTTCAGCCACTACTCGTGACAGTTTCCTCATATACAAGTAATATTGCCAAAGACGAATAAATAATTTATTTACATTTTTAAATTTTGCTTTAAAGAATATCACTACCAAACATTATTATTTATTTAAACTATATTTAAATGTAGTAAACAAAGATATATGAAACAGTGCTGCAGGTAAGCTATTCCAATCTTGTACCGCTCTAATTATAAATGAAAATGTCCTACATGTGTTCGCTTTTTCTCCTGAATTTTATACTTGGGGTCATTTTGCCAGTGTCCTACGTCTTTTCTAGCCTACTTCAAATTTCTTCCCAAACTTTGCTTGTCCTCAAAAACGCTCTAAGCATCGCCAGCAGTCTTGGCTTCCTTCGCCTTTTCTCTGTTTCCCATTCAAGACTAGATTGCAGGTTCATATTTTTAATTTTTTTGCCTACAAAACATTTAGCCGCTCGTTTCTGAATGCGTTCAATGCTCTGTATTTCCCCGGTTCTAGGAGGGTTTCAACAGCTCGCGGCGTATTCGAATGAAATTACCAATGACGTGTATGCTAAATCTTTAGACTTCTTATTTCCTAATTTTAAATCTCTCCCTTCAAATTGAAGACTTCGCTATGTTTTATTTAATACTGAATTCACCTGTTATTTCTAAGTTAACTTACTATTTAGAATGATTCCCAGGTTCCAGAAGGTTTTTACAGCAAAGAAATAAGCCTATAAATCCCAACCCCCAAAAAGTGTAGTTTCTTATTTTAGTGTCATTTGAGTTAAATGATAACTTAATTAATTAATAGAAATTAATTTTATTAAGTATGAATTCTTTGTGTAGAAAATAAATTAAATTTCTTAGAAAACTTCAACTAATAATGAAACAAATATACTACAAAAGTGCACTCAGTCAAAGTTAGCTCTGAAACAGTCTAACAATATTTTTTAAGGGACGAAAATAAAACAGATTTGTATAAAACCCATAAAAACTACATTAGTATACATTAAACGTGACTGGAAACAAAAATATTAAAGTATAAAAATATTTACCTTTGATGGCACTTCTGCCCAAGGACATCCGTGTAGTCGCACACTCCAAATTACTTCACATTTACGTAATGTTCAAAACATTAAAAGTAAGTAGAGAAGAAGCTCGTTGCTTTAAAATCGCGTTCAACGTTGCCCCAGTTATCATTTTTTGTCGGTTTGTTGCTCCACTTGTAAATTTATTTTCTATAATAGAAATGTACTTTCTCAAACATTCGATTGATTGATTGATTTTTTCGTGTTTCCGGGCGTCTCAACTACTGTGGTCATTAGTCCCGTTAGTGTAGTACTTGTTTTTTTCTCGGGAGATGGCGGTGATCTTTCCCCGCTGGATGGCGAGATCCGGCGCCGACCTACCGTCGGCTAGTGGGGTTTCCCCCTAACCAAGACTCTCCCACCAGCGGGGCACCGCCCCAGCCGGGACAAGCTCTAAGCTCCCGACCAGTCTCCCGGAATATGTGGTAGTGTAGTGCATGTTAGTGTAAGTGTGTGTGTAAGGGGAGAGGATAGGACAAGGAAGAGGAAGGACAGATCGCGCGCGGTCCGTGGCCCGTTTGGTAGGGTACTGCTCCGGCATTCGCCTGGTGTTGATCGGAGAAACCACGGAAAACTACCGATCAGAGCAGCCGGCCGCTAGAATTCTCCTCCAGACAGCAGCTGAATTCGACCTAGATGAAAAGCTAGTGTCGAAAATCCTGCCGCCGTCAGGACTCGAACCTAGGACCTCCCGGTTAGAGGCGCTGCAATGACATCAGTTGATGCACTGAGCTACCGCTACCGGTCAAACATTCGATGAGCACTCATTTCTCTGATGATGAAAATTTCACAATCCCGTCTCCTTTCCCCATTTCGAAAAGTAACTTAAAATAACCTCTTGGTACCAGAGTACAAAGCAGAACCAAAACAAACAAGGTTAGTTATGTTCACTGGCTGGTTCATCAGGGTCCAGTATTGCCAACCAAATCTCAGATGCATTTAAATTATACTTCACTTTAGTGATTTTAGCATTGCTTCAAAGAGAGTGATGAAACAAACAACAAAGCACGTCTTAAAATGCATCTTAAAATTAAGTATGGCTTTACTAAGTCATACATAAAAATATTTGGTTAAACCGGCCGTTAACTATACTGGTCAATACCATTTTTGTAACAAAGAATGTAAACGGTGTTTTCTACATCTTGGACACTGAGTTCGAATATGAAATTAGTGTATGCCTTTCGGGCTCAGTTTTCTTGTTACACGCTGTCACTCTCGCCATACTGCCCAAGATGACCTCATCCCAGTCGAGTACAGGCGAGCGTAAACAAAGACAATACGGTTTAAATGAAGTGCCCACAAGCATGTATAGTGTAAATAGTGTTAAAATAATTTCATGGATTGTGTTTATAAGTGTATTTGTATATTTTGACCAGTGTAAATAATGTAAATAGTGTACAGTGTTAAAGTTGCAACCGCTGTTGAAATGATGTCGTCGATGCATATATAGTGTAAATAATTTTCATATGAGTTCATGTGTAATGTTAAAAGTGTATGTTTTTGTAAGTGTTATATGTGTATGTATTGCTTACTGTAAATAATGTAAATAATGTTCGTTGTTAGATTAAGTTAGGATGTAAGACAAAGTAGATTTAGATTAGTTTGTAAGTATCTAGTTTGTAAGCTAGGCCATAAATTAGCTATGTAAATAGAATTTAAGAATAAATATTACAATATTACGGAAATGCTTGAAAACGCTACATATTGGTTATTTTGCTGTAGCTTTATCTAATACTTCTGCAGATGTAATTGTCCAGGAACAAACGAAATGTATTCACGGAATTATTATACATGACGCTGAATTCAGAAAATTCACCTTTAGAAAATGAAAAAGGTTTGGGAACATTGCTGATAGGTCATGCTGAAGAAGAATAGAACAGATAGAATCGCCTTGTAATTGTTGCCAGTTGCGTTCAAGCATTGAGAGATCTGACAGCGTGGAAAATGGCTTGAATGTGACTACTGTTTTTGGTTTGTGAAGGTTTGTACTTTGTATTAATTCAGGAGAATAAATGCATTTTAACTGTGTAAATAGCCCAAATACGTTATGTTATGCCTGTGGAGTATTAACTCTGAAATCGCAAAAACCGAACCTGAATACTCTGAGAAGAAAGTGATATGAACTTTATTTAAGGTATAGGGTAGGCGACCAGGACAAGAATTGACCTCTCATATATGCTGTGTGTCGTGTGTTACACTGCTAACATGCTCGACATGCTGGACAAATTTCACGACGCAAGCCCTTGGCAGTTCTCATGGTTTAGAGGGAACCAACGGATACACAACATACTGTTATTTTTATCTGACACAAATATCTGCACCACTACCTCCTGAGATCGTGACAGTGAATGAATGATATAGTGACCAACATTCCGAAGTGGAGATATCAATGCTGACCCAACATTTCAAGCCTCCTGTTAAACATTCCAAGCCTGCTTTTCACTTTTCTTCACAGTTATGTTGTATTTCTTACTGTACACATGTGGATCTTTTGTTATTACAGCGTCTCATTTTGGCAGATACAGATAATACATAGGGAAACATACGCAATTAAAAAACCATCATTACATGAAAACTGAAGCCGACACAGAAATTCTGAAATTAGATCTGAAATGAGAGACAATGTATCTTACAGAAGCAGTGTGTATTGTTCTTGTTACAGAAAAAAGTTTTTTTGTAGACCAGAGCTACCGGCAAGAGGCTTGGCGCCGTTAGTATCAAGGTTCCCAAACGATCATCCATCCTGGAATCCGCGATGACTGGAGCTCCTTAACTTCCGTGATTTCACGGAGCTTTGTTAAGAAATTCGGCTATCGATGCAGGTTTTGTAGTAAACACTTGTTTTCTCTGAAGGGTTAATTTAGTTAATTTATTTTTATCAAAATGTGGCTTAAACAGTCAAATCTTAACAGTGAATTTCTATCATAGAGTTGGTGTTTTAATTGAAAATTGTCTTCTAAAATAGCCCGCATCTCGTTCTTAAGCTCAAAAGTTGGGGTCAGTATCTTCCTTCGAGATAATCATAGGGCCTCAGTATGTAAAGAATAAGTGTTATTCCACTTCCCATATCCTGAAAAGGTATTTCCAATAAACAATTATTTTGTGACCAAGATTTTTTGAAGTTAATCATTTTGACAACCCCTTCAAAAGCAATTTTATAACTGGGGGCAAAATTTAGCAGCAAGTGCCAGCCTATGAATACGGCAGTAGGTCCATGTTGTCCCAAACTTTTGAAAGTAATGTTAAGGCAATAATAATGTGACAGCTACCATTTAAATTGAACTAAATTTTATATGATTACTCATGCTGATTTTATAGTTAACAGCAGAATATAAAACACAAACACACTATTAATACAATTTCTGGATTTAAAACTTTAAAGACAGAATCAATACAGTTCATCAATAAGTCAACACATTAAAAATACGACACACATCCACAAGTAACTATTTTCTTTATTTAGTTTGAAACCCAACTGAATTTGACTGGATTTATGACAGATGACAATAATTAAATTCTCAATAATCACGGATGAAAACTATTAATCGATAAATGATATATTTTTATCATCTTAAGTTCAATTTCACAAAGTACCGACTATACCGAGTCTCTAAAAACGTTCCGACAACTCCACTGTTGCAGTGTTTTTATTGTGAGGTTGTGTCGAAAGCAAAGACGTCGTTTGTGATTTTTATTGCAGAGCTAGTGGTTTTATTCATTTACTTTATTTTTGCAATCATGCTAATAACTACATATTATAAGCGCAAATAAGTAAGTTAGTACATAAATACTTGCGTGAATATGTTAATATCTTTATACGTAACACTTATGAATGTTAAATATTGCTATGCAAATGAAGTAACCTACAGTTCTCAATATATTATCCTCGATAACGTAAATAGGCAAACACGTAAGTTTCGCGAAACTCTTGAGTGATCATCATGAAATCCTAGGGTTCCGGGCAATACAGTTTTAGAAACGCTGCTGTAGTTTAAGGGAAAGATAAAAATGTACGAAAAATCAGAAAATTCACTGAAATATTTTGGTATGAAAGTAATTTTAATCACACTATCGTCACCAAATAATCGTACATTGAAATGCGAAACCCTTGACCAAAATATATAGTCACTGTAATTCGATTTGAATTTTAGGTTGGACTCACATTATTTTTTCTAGAAGTATGAAGAGATTTTTTCTTCTCTATGATACCTTTATGCCATATTGTTGTTGTTGTTAAATATAAATATTCCTACAAATTCCGGTTGAATTGATTTTTTCTCAGGTTTTGGGACGTGTGTTAAAGAGGTTGGGTTTATAGATGTTAATTATTGATTGACATTAATTGATTGTTGAGTCATTCCGGGCACGTCAACTGTTAAGGTCATTATTCTCGTAACTGTAGTGCAAGTTTTTAATCGCTGGAAGTAGTGGTGATCTTCTTGAGCTGCCTGTTGAGATCCGATACCGACGTACATTGGCTTGCTGGTATTTCCTCTAACCAGAATCTCCCACTAGAGGGGCACCACCCTAGTCTGGACAAGCAGTAAGCTCCCGACGCGGAAGGAAAGATCAATCCTGCTACCACCGCGACTCAAACCCTAGGGCCTCTCAGACGCACTGCAGTGACATCAGTTGATGCCGTGAGCTACTTTTGCCGGTTTGGGTATCGGGATCTTGTTAGTGGAAATAGTAAAAAAGAAGACCCCAGACTGAATATTCCAGTGCTGGAACATGACAGTTGTATGACAAAAAGCGTTTTGAGTGTCTTTCCATCCATTCCTTGAGTGAATCCATTTTCAGCTCTCTATAAATTTGGTCATTCGTTATAAGACATAGAACTGTTATTATCTGCTATTAAATATTTGTATTATCTATCTCTACAGGAGTGGTATCTTTTTAGTGTGAGCCTGCCTTGGAATAATCGTAATCATTATCAGTCAAATCTCTTCACGTCGCAGCCAGTGCCTTTGATCCCTACGGCGCTCGGCGCCGTTAGATCCCGGGGTTCCTAGGTCACCTAACCAGGAACCAGCGAGGTCTCGAATTTAATTTACCTCCCTGAGTTCACGGAGCGTAGTAAATGAATTCGGCTAGCGACGCCGGCTATCTAGATACTGAATGGAGTGGATGAGAGGAGCCATCTTCGAGAGACACTGCTTGAAATCATGTGTCTAATTCCTCGGTGTCAACACTGACTTTCAGCCTGCTGTTGGTTATAAATCTTTCGCACAAGCACAAAAATATGAAGAAAATTAAATGATTTTCAGAAAATTTCGAAAATGTTGTAGGGGCTTCAGGGGAAGTACCTCCTGAAATTGAAGTATGAGAGGTAGGCGTTGACTACTCTCCGTGAAGTGACGGAAATTAAGCAAGATACACCACGAATTGCTGGATGTGTGACCGTCTGGAAAAATCTGTCATTAACAGTGCCGAGCCCCTGGGATGAAGGGAGAGCACACACAGCACAGTTATATATATATATATATATATATATAACTGTGCTGTGTGTGCTCTCCCTTCATCCCAGGGGCTCGGCACATGGGCGCACAAACACACATTACCGAAAACTAATTTTTCGTTTTTAAGCACACAAAATCGTGGCTTCTGACTGAACAACATATTCCAGAAAGTAATTTACTACGTATAAGAACAATAAAAATAACATTTTTTGAACCAGAGACCTAATAAACGACTGTTTCTGAAAATAAACTGCAGGTTTTGCCCAAGCAATACAATATTTTGTCTTTACTACGTAAGTACGGTATGTGAAAGTAAAAGATGGTTAAGTGATCTAGGTACGTTGTGTCTGCTAATTTTCAGCACTCCTCAATGTTCCAGAAAGTGCAAAAGTAATTTAGTATAAAAAATAATTGAAAATAACTAATTTACCTTTTGAACGAAATGTCCAAAACTATATGAAAATCAAAAGAAACACTTTACATTACTACAGTTTGACTTCCATCACAAAACAGCACATTCATAATATTTACTCAAGCACAAAATATTTGAGATTCACATAAAACAAAATTGTAATTCAACTGATAACATGATACAAGGTAGTAGGCGAGTAACAAAAACGATGGAGAAGTTTTCGTAATAGAATATTTCAAAACATAATAATACAACGGTCCAAACTAATACCATAATAAAATAACTAAAGCTACATTCAAATTGTAACATCGAAAATTCAAAACTCAATCTAAGCGTATACAAGACGAAACACACATATATCACTTCACCTTCACCACACATATGTCACCAGAGAGATAGAGATAGAGATAGAGATAGAGATAGAGATAGAGATAGAGATAGAGATAGAGATAGAGATAGAGATAGAGATAGAGATAGAGATAGAGATAGAGATAGAGATAGAGAGAGAGAGAGAGAGAGAGAGAGAGAGAGAGAGCGAGAGCGAGAGCGAGAGAGAATTACTAAATTTTAGAAGAATTATCGAGATAGTAATTTTGTATTTTCTTCACCATTTGGAACTATTTACTTTAATGAATGACTCGTATATGCTTAAGCAAAAACTTGTGAAGCATCGTATTTACGGTAATGAATAATACAGTTAGTATTAATTTCTTCCGTTTCTTAGACTCGCCAAATAGTGATGACGTTATGTAGAACGTAGGGTTCTTGACGGTTGAGCAGATATATAATTTTCAGCTAGCGTCAGGATACCATACAAAATTAAAATGTGTATGTCAGCAATCAAAATGGATACAGATTGATGATCCTTCGACGTTGATGATTTTGACATGAGCCCGTCGGCTGCTCTGCGTCATTCATCTCGCTGCACCTAAACTGAACCTAAAAAGATGCAATAGAATATTGAAAGCGCCAAGATTCCAAAATTTAAAAAAAACAAAAAACATTACCACATTTTATTGTATAGGCAACATTCAACATTCCGTACGTGTTGTCACCGCATTGTTTTAAATAAAAATAATTTCAACGCAACACGTAAAAAACATTCTCAACATTAAATTATAGATCTCTATCCATCATATTTTCATATCATCATGTATTTGCTCGAAAGTCTTAACATGTGAGAGAATTTCATTATTTTTTCATTATTTTATGGATAATTTATGGCAGTAACAAAAAAAATTTATACGAGGTGGTTCTTGAAGTTTGAAAAGATAAAGTAGGACCCATGACATTCTTGTTCGGTTTCAAGAAATAGAAATTCAGTAAATTGGGGCTACAAATTAATATAAATGAGTTTGAGGTCTTCCCTTCAAAAATCTGTAGTTTCGGCGTATTTATCATGAAAATACATACCGTCTAACCTGAATAAGGGAGAGTTCAAGGGACCGCAATCTCTTTTTCCCTTATAGAGATTTTTCACTAAACCAAGTTTTTCGCTGATACAGGTACAGGAGTGGCTTTTCTAACTTTTAGAGATTTAAAAAATACAGCAAATAAGAAGTGATAAAAATGCATGTAGTGTATATCATTCATTGTGTGTTTGACATAGATGCATACAAAAAGAAAAGAAAAAATATTACACTAATATTCACTTAAAGAATTCAGTTAATTTCTTCTGCGTTTCTGTTTTTGCATTTTGTATATGTTTTCCTAATTCTTAAGTTTAATCAAATATTATTTTATCAACAACCACCGATTATTCAAAACAAAAAAACTGGTAGAGCGCCTTCATTGCATTTAAAGCTTTTTGCTTCTTTGGAATGTTCTTTATTTCTGTCTCCAAAGTCTGTTATTAGTCAGCTTCATATTTACTGTAATTTTTGTCAGAACACGTGCTCACACAATTCTTAACGTTATCATTTCGTGAAACACAAGGTTTATCCATTCCTCATTGCTAGGTAAAACCGTTTTTCGCAATTGTTATTTATCAACTGTAGTAAGTTCGACAATGGGTCGGTTCATATGCACATTTGGCAATTCGAATAAAATACCATACAAAAACAATGTTAGTTTCACGAAATTTAAGAACACAAAACAGCGGTTAGTTCGACGAAATTTGAGAATGGGTCATACATAGGCGATGTTAAACACATTTCTTGCTTCTACAACTGTCGCTTATAGAGGTACAGACAAGTAGAAGTCTCAAATATATAGGTCTACAAGGGGAAGACGGCTTTCGCTTACAGTGGTTTCCGTTTCTCACTTATAGAGATTTTAAACAGTGCCATCTATGCGTAAAATACCATTGTCTTTGTCTACATGTAAACAACGCGTGGACAACGGTAATATACGTAGACAAAGGTAATCTTTTTGTAGTTGGGGCGTATTTCTAGAGAACTGCCCCCAAAAACCAAACTTTAATGGTAATTATACTTCATTTATTCAAAAGAATTAGTGCTAAATGTTGATTGGGTCACAACCAAAGGAGTACTGCCATTACGAATTAACATTTTTTTCAATTTCTAGTTAATAGCTTTTGCTTCAAAATCATCATTTTTGTGGCTGGAGAGAGGTTACGAGTTCAGTACGAGGTTATTAGCGACTATACCATAAACATCATCAGTAAAAAAAGTAATGCTCAATACATAAACAAGATGGATACAATGACAACACAAACATGCATAATAATACAAAAATTATAATATAAAATGAATAAGTTCAGTATTAAATAGTACATGATTTAGTAAGAGGAGTTGCACATTAGTAAACTGATTTGCTGCTCTTAATTTGCTGAATTTTATGTCTTCATAGATGTTGATTTCTGTGGCAAAACGAATTATTCTCCTTTGACAATCCTTATTATCTTAGAATTGTTTCATGACCCTACTCCAATTGGTACTTTTCCCTAGCGTTTTTATAGAATATCTAGTGGATTAGGACATGCCGAACATGTACAGGAACTTTCAAGTCATCACATATGAGAGGGAGTTTACAATATATCAAAGGAACTCGCAACATTTTGCAGTGTCCACTTCATAACCTAGTAGTGAATACATGTTCTTTACAAGAGTTTCCTTTGAAAGTTCTTGTTGATCTAAAGTTGGAGATTTTTTATGCACCTCACTGGCCTTCATATATTTTCATACGCCGGGACATATTTTTGCATTTTTTCCGAGATATGATTGCACCCAGTCCTTGGATATATTCGAAATTATCATTGTATTTGTGATAGGGTACGGAGGTTGACATTTCTTTATCAGGAGTGATATATTATGTTTGATTTACTGAATTGAAAATAAAATTTAAATGTTACATTTAAACGTACAAACGCTATTACTATGCATTAATAACTCTTTTGGGTTATTTTATTCGAATTATTAAAGTCTACATAGATTACATTGCCTACGTAGTCTGCCGTAAAAAGAGTCATGTAGACTACATGTAGGTTACGTGTAGAAAACACGTTTAGATATAAAATTATATAGTCTACGACACAACTGTGCTTTTTGGGGGTAAAAATGTCGGGACCGGCAATTACTCTCACTTGCAGATTTTTCTCACTTATCTAGTTCTCACTCATCCAGATTTGACTGTACATGTATTAGTAGTTATATTTGATCATTATTACCACTGATTAAGAAAATTTGCGCAGTGTCTCCTTTGAAATAAAATTCTAACACAACTTGTATTATAATCTTTATACTGTTTGGAAATGAAGCATCCATCACAGCATCAGAAACGGCAGCCACTGATATCTCTATAATGTGCCTATACACCAAATATACTAGGGAAGGTAATTCGGGAAGGTAAAATCAATTCAAAATCAGTGTAACGACAAGTGCAGAAGTTAAAAATTTAACAATCTTCATTAAATTAATGAAAATTGTGTTAATTAGAAAGAAGAAAAATACAAAATATTCAAGAACATAACAATCATAACAATAATAAGAATCTTTCTGCAAGTTAAGCCATACCATCTGATTACACGTAACACCCTCCTAATTATGATCAGTGATACCTACATTTTTAAGTGCCCAGAAATTAATAGAAATCTATACCGATCCGGCAATTTTGAGAGGTGTCTATGATTTCGTCAGATACCCAGGACCACGAAAAAAATGCAATGGAACAGCAATTTATTCTTGGTACGTAAATAATTGTTATACTGTGTAACCGTATACATTAAACTATGCTATTGCAGTATGTGTGAGGGCATATGTAATATATTGTAATTTAATGTATTGCGTTGTAATCGAATTAATGTGTAAATTATTGTAATGTACAGATTGTTATGTATACAGTGTAATGCACAAAACGTACCTGTAATACATACCAATGGAATATATGTCCATTGCTGTAATATTACATAATCGATTATGATTTTAGATGTATATGGGACTCAAATAAATAAGTATAAATATTATTGGTATTCTAATAAAAATAAAAAAGCCACCTGTATTTAATTCACCTATTTTTTAGTGCAAAGTATTATTTTTGAAGTGACTAATGACCTTCGCAGATAATGCGACTCAAAAACGTCATAAATAAAAGCTGTTGAATGATATCAAAACCACTTGAGAAAAAAATGAGAATAGGAACCAAAGGCACATCATTCGGACACTAGATCAAGAAATCGCGCAATGTTTAACCATAAATCATCCACTAAAACTTTGCATCAAAAGCAGGTCAAATTTCTGCAGTGTCACAATGATAAAATTCTTGAAACTGAAAGATTGAATCATGTTGTGTATTCGACAGAGATAAATGATCTTTAAAGCATAGTCTTCTCCATATTTACTTTATTTCCAGCATCTGCTCTTGACAGCTTCGGGGGTCATCTTCAATTGTTCCACTCTAACAAAAGCAATTTAACATGAGAACAATGAGTAAATGAGCGATACAAGTAAAATGACAAATTTAGAAACAAAAAATGAGTACAAAAAGAATAGGTTATGGTAGCTTAATTATTTAGGGAAAATACACACGAATTATTATTGTACAGGTAAGTAGCCACATTGTGTTATACAGGATGAGTCATTTCGAGCGTAAATTACCAAAAACGATGTATTTTATACAACACTGATGACCCCCCATTTGTCTTATTTGAATCACCCTTTGGAATCGCACAGCAGTTTGCCTACAAATTCTGCTTTCCAAAACCGATCTGAAACTTTTAGCGAGTTAAGTCGTATGCACATTCAAAATTAAGTATCTCCAGAGAGAACGATCTTACGGGTTTGGATACCAACGACGAAAAAACAAATTTGCAAATCGCTAGAATTGGGGTGGGAATTGCGACACTTCTGTACCGAATCGGGACATAGTTCGGCTGAAATCTTGGCGACCGAACGTCAGGAGCTGCAACGCGTCTTTCCGTGTTCTATGAAAATCACTTCCGGAAGCTGCCACAAAATTGCAAACTTAAACAAAACACACATTACGCGCCTCAGTCTTGACAAGATGAAACAGAAAAATAACTATATATTGATAATATTATTAGGAATAATATTTTAAGATATGTGGTAATAATATTTTACGTCCGAAATGCTTCACCCAGGATGGGTCAATGATTTCTGTTATTTTTTCTCATAGGAAAGATCGCGCATATTCTCATAGGAAGGAAAGATCGCGCGCGGGCCGTGGCCCGTTTGTTAGGGTACTGCTCCGGCATTCACCTGGTGTTGATCGGAGAAATCACGGAAAATTACCGATCAGAGCAGCCGGCCGCTAAAATTCTCCTCCTGACAGCAACAGAATTCGACCTAGCTGAAAAGCTAGTGTCGAAAATCCTGCCGGCGTCAGGACTCGAACCTAGGACCTCCCGGTGAGACGCGCTGCAGTGACATCAGTTGATGCACTGAACTACCTCCCCGGTGATTTCCGTCAAAATTATTCTACTACAACTTATAGCTTTAATATATTGTACACGACATTTACAGATCAAACGTGGACTGATAAATTGAATCGAGAAATAAATACCTGGCTGTAATATTGAATGTGTATGGCATATACGAAATACATTCAAACTTTTGCAATTTGTAAAATTTCTGATATTTTAATGAAGATAAATATACAATATTTATAAATACGGGGCCCTCTATTGAAGCAACACAAATAAACCAAAAATGAAGCCTTTTTTCGAAAAATTTTGAAAATATCACCAGGGATTAATATAAAATGCCCCCGCAATTAAAATATAATGATTCCCGGAACAGTCCAACTAAATATTACGTTTGACGTGTTTACCAAAAGTTCCTGAACTGACCGAGATCTGCATGACACATCAATCCATCCCTCCAGATATCCTGATTTGTGAATAGAAAACTGCGTGTATCTCCTCGTTACCAGCACTAATCTTATACATCTTTGGAACAGTACTAACATACCATACTCCAGAGCTGTGCGCGAAGTTGCAACTCAAAAAAACAACGGATTATACAATAAAAAAATTTGTGATCATATTGTTCAGGTGCTTATGCTTTTTATACTATAGAATAGGGAAGAAAAAGCAAAAAGTTCTTTACAAATATGAAAACATGTACAAAAATTATTTCCCAAAGAATGAAGAAGCAAAACTACTTCAGACGTCTAACAAGGAAAAGCAGAATTGCGATGCCAGCGAACTCTACTGTTTTTCTAAAGAACTCTTATGTTAGAAATTTATTTCAATTCTTGGAATAAACAATTCATGTAGAACGAGGGAGATATGTAATTAAATGGTCTACTTAAATATAAATGCACAAAAACATTATATAAAAATATACTATACACGCATTAAGTACATTATAAATAGTGTGGAGCTAGAACAACACATACTTTCTCCCCTGGACTATCACACAAAATTACGCGAAAAGTGCTCAAATTTTCAAAAAATTGTACATGACCTTATTTCAAAATCTCTTTATAAGGAACAGATTTCATTGAGGAAAAAATCTCTATCTTTACTATTTTAGTTGTACGAAGACTCCGAAAACATTTTGAAGTTTTGCAATTTTTGAAAAATCAGGGTTCTGAACGTATATGAGACCTGCAACATTCACTTAAACATTCTTTACACTATTCAACGACAAAATTTAATCAAAATCGATGGAGCCATATTTTGAAAATTTTGAAAATGTCCCAGAGACTTCACCCGTACGTGCCCTCAAAATTAAAATATCGGATTCAAATGCAAAGGGCCGCGATATCCGCCAGAGCAATTCTGGAATATCCATTTTGGAGAAAATCGGCTGAACTGTTTAGCTGCTAACGTTGTTCAGAGACGGAAAGCCAGACGGCCAGACTGACGTTTTGCCGTCATTCGATTTTTCGGTATCAAGAGCCCACAAAACAAATTCTGGATACACTATGAGTTAGAGTTTTCTTTCTAAATTTAACAAGTGGATTTATCCACTTTTTCGTTTTCAGGGCCCCTTTAATAAGAGTTTTTCAGACGAAAATTCGCAGTTTTTCGCGCAACTTTCTGTCTACTCCGAAGCGAGAAAATAAAAAAAGTGAGAAATAATCACCTGCTGTCGCTTTGTGGTATAGCCACTCAATGTAAAAGGACGCGTCGTGATTTTTTTTGTGAGTGATGTTTTCCGAGATATAAGCAATTACTATTCGTAGCGAATCAAATTACCTGCTGGAGGAGTCAGTCACACAAGGGAAAGCAACCATCTATGAATGTCCCCGGAGTATGGGTACTGGAAAAAAGTGATCTTCCTGTGCTCTTAGTACAAAGCAGAGACGAAAGAGAAGTTTCTCTTAGAAGATAGGTCGCACTCAACGCAGAATGCGCAAAGACTGATGGTGTGTGGACGATGTCTCAGGACGATTGCGGGTAAAGGTGAAAAAGGCGGCATAATTGCGCCTCACTGGATTTATTCATTGATTGAGTGATTGATGTCTCCCTGCACGTCAACTGCTAAGGGCATTTTTCCCGTAAGTGCATGTTTTGACTCGTGAGATTGCGGCAACATTCCCCCGCTGGGTGGTAAGATCTGGCACCTACGGCAACTTGCAGGGATTTTCCCCAACCACGCACCAACGGGGCACCGCGCCAGCCAGGACAAGCTCTAAGCTCCAGACTGGTTTCCCGACATGGGTGGTAATGTGTTGCATGTATGTTTAAGTGTAAGGGGTAATGATACAAGGAAGATGAAAAGATCGTGCGCGGTCCGTTGCCCGTTTGTTAGAGTACTGTTCTAGCATACGCGTAGTATTGATCGAAAAAATCACGGAAAACTACCGATCAGAGCAGCCAGTCAGAATTGCGCTCCATAGTCTGAATTCAACCCAGCTCTCTAGAAAGTGTCGAAAATCCTCCCATCGACGTGACACGAACACTAGCACTATTCTGGTCAGAAGCACAGCAGTGACATCAATTGATAGTCTGAGCCATCTGAGCCAGCATGCATCACTGATGTACCCATGTGCATCACGTAATATGTCCATGTAACATCTCTTGGTAATAAAAATGTATTCCGTTTTATCCCGTTTTCTTCTGTTAAAGACTAATACATTTTCGAGAACATATACCACAACACCTCCGGAGAAACTATGAGAAACGTCATTTCTCATTCTCTGAGAAGAAATCAATCTTACGTCTTCTTATTACACGTAATATAGCCTTACATTACTACCGTTTATTATGTAGTACGTGAACAATTATCAACGCTTAGGAACTACTGGATGATTCCTAAGGGTGAAAGAAGAGTAAACGCGACGTTCACTCCACACCGAGTCCATTTGCTAAATTGCAACGCAAAACGCACACGTTTCAGAAAAAAATATTGCACGTACCGCAATGCAGCGCGAAGCCATAAAAACGGTTGCAGAAATGCACCAGCAATTATCAGTATTCATATATAATGAAATATTTTCCCCATATCTCGCTTCATTATTCGCATTACTTTCAGGTGTTGCAATATTCATTACCATCAGCGTAGTTTGAACGAGAGTTGATTACGAAATGAATTAACGAAAAAAAGAAAAAGGGAAAAGTGTCATTTTCCAAATATTGGGCTACGCTTCCTATATTCGGGTTGTGAAGGTGAGCTCACATGAATGTTATATTAGCAAGAGTGCAATGAATTTCTGGGGGCTATTCTTTACAAATGCCAGCGAATATATATATATATATATATATATATATATATATATATATATATATATATAATTATATTATACTACATGTCTTTTTTATATTGCATACAAAGTTTAAAAAATATTTTAATAAAAGGTATCTAAAAATATGTATTATTAATAATGTTAAAAATCTTAAAGATATGCAGTGTCCTAAAACTGAGACGTTGCTTCAAATAGCATAAAAAATTATAAACGTGTAAACACACAAAAATAACAACTGTTCGAAGTCAAAAAATGAATATTACGTTTCTAAATAAAGGAATAACTTAAAAATTCATAAGATTTATTTCGAATTATGCTTAAGGCTCTCATTTAAGACACAAATGATAAAGAGGAACCTCTGAAGGGATTACCAACTCAAGAATATTTAAGTTGCAGTTAAGTTGCATGATATTTCTTGCAATACATTATATTAAGTATTTTAAATTGCTAGGTACATTTACTTCAATTTCGCGAAATGAAAAAAAAGGGAACAGCTTTAAGAATGATGCCAAGGCCCACAGTCATATTGAGCAACAGTCCAAATCCCATGAATAGACTCTACTAATCTGCACCCAATATTCTTATCGAATGAACATATTTCGTTCTTGTGTTCTTTTGTGAATAGAATAAATAAAACGAAAGAAAAATATACAAAAAATATATAATGAAATACAAAAAAGCTAATTAAATATATCATTATGTATTAATAAATATAATGAATTACAACTATCTAAAATGTATAAAACAAATTAAATGTGACAAAAAGTATTAATACGAAATTTTGGCGGAAATCATAGCAATCGTATGATTTGTTACAGTTTTTCTCATCGGGAGTATTCATAATTAATATTTAAATTATTTAATAATTGTATGAATATAATAAATAATCACAGATAGTGACATGAAAAATATATTTCCATTTTTACAAAATTTGTTTAATATTATGTTCTACAATTATAGCATTAAAACTTCGAAACAAGAAAAATATTAGTGTGTAAGTATATCACGGTATAATTTTCAGTTATCTATTATCACAGGTCAAAAATTTCACTATTGGTATTATAAAGCAAAATATTTGTGTTGGATATTAAAAATTAATATCTCACACGAATATTTTATTAAATTATTTAAAAGGCAAAAGTATACCAATGCTAATTGGTGATTTTATTGTTACCCCGTATTATAGAGGTACTACAATTTATTTAAAGAAATATTATGCAAATTTATCACTCCAATATATTAATAGGGGAACTTTTTCATGTATTCTGTAAAGATTTGTAAATTGCATTGGAAAGGAGAACTGTGAAAATTATTTGTGTAAATGCAAATGCAGTAGTTATTATATAACTAGCAACTGTATCTAATTCTTGTAATAAATAAACAAACAGTTGTGTTCACATATAATCTAATTAAAAGTAATAAATATTATTAAATTAAGTTATTCGGAAAAGGTTGTATTTATAATTATAATTATGTTACTAAATTTTGTTATAAAAAGTCAAATAAACGCCATATCAAATGTTATTGTTTTACCTCACGCAGTAATTAATTTGAAGTGCATGGTGAAGAAAATGAAATAATACATTCATCGTATTTAATTACACGTGTACTACATTCAAAGTTATTAAAATTCAATGTGAAATATTTATTCTGATAATTACCTTTCCTAAATAATGTACTTTTCTCACAGTTGTTGGGTCAATACTTGCGAACACTTTACATAGAAATTTGTGTAAAAATCGATTAACGCAAGTGTCTCAAATAGGTACAAGTTTGCGAACTCGAGTTTCTAGTACACTTAAGTCATTCTATTGTCTTAAATTCTTTGAGTTTTAAAAATTAGTTTTCCATTTGTATTTCATTGCTCCAAAATTATTATTAGTGTTTCACAACTAGAAGACTATCATTTGACATTTCTAAAATTCACTCACTTAACAATCCTAAGAATGCAAATAGCGTAATAAAAAATAAAATTCCACTGCTGTTTAAAAAATTGGTTTCATATAAAAAATTAATAGATGAATAGACATTAGGATAACCGACTTTCCCTAAACTCAGATGAACAGACGGCTTAAGGCACCATGAACACACAGTGTGGATACACTATAGAAATACCATGTACTTTTTTATGCTTTGGGGTCTTTGATGTGTGAAATTAACTCTATAGTGTGATGAGTATTTGCGTTGAAGGAAGAAACTTGGCGCTTAAGTTCAAATCCTTGTTCAGGAAAATATTTTCGCAGGTTAGAAACACCTAGAAACGCCCAGAAACATCTGTCGACTCAATGAGGCAATCCCCAAGTGAAGAAACCCATCACTGGCCGCGAAAACGTACGAAATCGATCCACTGTGTGAATATTTTTCATGGATCTAGCAACACTATAGATGAATTGTACGTTGCGGTGCAGTTATTTGAGGTGCTGTCTCAAAACGACCCCGCGGACAGGTCAGTAACAACTTCGCAAGCTCCTGAAGAACAAGATTCGATAATTTAGTCACAACCAAGAATAGACATAAAATACGTAATGGCAAGGATTAAAACCTTTTAAAATTAGAAAAAGAAAAGGCAATACAGGACGGACCTTAAGACCATTTTAATTTTACAAAAGAATATTCTTATTGTCACATTCCGTTGTAATATTGTGCATTGTAATGAGGATTTGACAAAAATCGCAAATAGGAGGAAATTATTCCATTAAATATTGATGAGTAAAATGTATATGACATGTTCTTATTCTAGGTAAGATAATTTGTTCTCTTCCATTTATTTTTGTAATAATATTTATGTCTGACTTTTTTAAAACATAAATGTTGCTAGTTTTATATGCGTGCCAAAAGCTGTCCCATTGAAGATTTAATTTGTGCTTTATACTCTCCCAGATATCTTCAAATTTATTTGTTTCGTTTGGATAACTCTGGCTAATATTCGTCCAAGAAGCTGTGGCTTGTAAATTAGCAATATCATTACCAGGAAGTTCTTGGAGAGTGGGTATCCAAACAATCACAAATTCTTTGCCTATTTTCTCATATTGTAGTGAATTTCTTGAATGTAGTTGAATTCTATTATTGATTTGCTGTTTATCTCTTCTATTGTTGTGAGGGACATGATACAGTTTTAGTTCCCAGAAGATTTTTCAATCTTCTTCACATAAACATGGAATGAATGGAATGGAACATGGAATATAATTCCGCAGTTTTTATTAAAGTTAGTGGGTGGAGAGTGTTTCAATGCGATGTCATGATCTTGAATGGCTGATCCAACTCCATTGTAATTGGGTGCCCCGTCGGTGTACACTTGGTTGTAATTTCCGTACTTGCTGCAGATTTAAACGAATTTACTGTTCCGTTCTTCTGTTGTTAATTTTTCGGTTTTGTATTTCTTGAGAGCTGAATCAGTATTAATAGTATGAAGCATCCATGGTCGAATACTACAGATTCGTTTTGTTTCAATTTCGAGTGTTTCAAAATTAATTCCTTCCAGAATGCTTTTAATCCTTTTGTATAAAGGTACATAACCGTGGTTTTGTGTCACTTGCACTCCGATATTTAGGAAAATATCATTACACTGATAGGGTGATTGAAGCACACGATGTGAGAGCAGACCTTGATTTTTCCCTTGGTGTAATGAAATTTCCTGAGCCTTAATTAAGACACTGCCGATTGGTGAGGTGTGGATGCATACGTAAGCTCAAATATTGGTTATGGATTGAGTTCAAGTGCTTGGAATATTTTTTCCTTCAGGATGTTTTACAATATGTCTCCGAAATCAATTTTTATGCGAATGAAACCTCCGTAGGTTCGCAGAAGCACGTCCTTATCAGCTCTCCAGTTTTTTAATGCAAGTGATTTCATGTTGTTCATTTTTTCTTGCATTCGTTTGTTATATAACTAATGTGTCTTATTGCTGTTAATTATAAATCAAAATACAGTCCTAAGATCGTGATGGTCTTCACAAATGTTTGTGGTTTACCCACTATTGTCAGAATTAGGGTTTTTCTATCTCTATGTACTGAGAAGAGGATTCATTTCGTTTTCTGGCCTGAGAACTTGGATGTCAGGTTCTTGTTTTTTAGTGGAGAGAATGTTCCTCTTTACAAAGAACGGTTATATCGTCGACAAATTTCTTTGCAATAGCTGGTGATTTAATGTATTATCGGACACCTACAGCTAGTAGAGGTACAGTGACGCTCAACATTGAACCCTGTTGTACGCCATTTTTAATTCTTATTTCTTCAGACAGTTCGGAGATGACTTTTAATCTGTTACTACGATGGTGAAGTTAAAATGTAATGAATTCAAACATGTTTTTCCCTGACTCCTGTCCTGTTTTACCAAGATATAATACGTCACCACACCATATTATATATTTTTTCTGTATCAAAACATGTTGGTTTCTCTCAAACGTTTCCAGCATAGATATAGAATTGTAACGTTGCCGTGGTGAAAGCCAGAATACCTATTTCCGACAAAAGGCTCTATCGGATAAGGGGGACTGCAAACTAAGGCTCTTCCCGGCCTTAGTTTGCAATTCGACTCAGATTTTTCCCACATGTTTGGATGTAGAAAATATTATTATTTTCAAAATATGAGGCTAAAACATCCACATGGTAAGTACTTACAGCGAAAAAAGTTTTTGTGTTTAAAACAAGAAATAAATCATTTTATGACATTTATTTTATTTCTTTGCTTCTGATACGAACTTTGCCGTAATAATGGTTTACAAAATTGACTTGTAGATGCCTTTCAATTCATAACTACGGTAATATATTAAAATAACTTTTTTCTATAAAAATATTAACCAATTTTTTTATAAAAATTACCTAATTCATACACTTCCAGACGGAGTTTCAGATAGTGTTACTTGCGAAAGACAATTTCGTATAGTTTTCAGTGCTCAAACCGGCAAATGTCTAAGATTTGATTTACGTCCTTGCGGGCCGACTTTGTAACCTTGCTCTTTACGATTTCCGTGTTTTAAATAATATAATATGTTTTAATATGTTTACAGAATATGTAATATTGTCAAAATTGATAAAAAATAATATAAAATGTCTTCGTATTTTTGGAAATCTTTATTATACATCGAATAATATTTTTTATTCAAAACAAAAATGCTTTATGTCATACAATACACCTATATATACAAACTAACGATATTTTAGTCATCACTATCTTCGTTGTTTACAGGTTCAGTATTTCCGTCAATGAAAATCCTAGATGAAATTGCAACGGGTCTGACAATACGCGACAAGTATCTTGCATGAGACAAGTAGTAAATGATACGTGAGAAAAGCAACCAATGCTTCTCAAAGTATTGGGGCAATCACATATATACTGCAGAATACTGTCAATCCCGGGGGAATCCGGCTTATATTCAATGTAAGATTTATACCGCTTTCGATTGATGTGTCGCGACTGGATGTTCACTTTCAATACATTTTTTTTTCTTTATAGCATCTAGGATTATCATTATCCCCCATAATTTCAGCAAGGTAAGACACCGGTTGATCTAGCTGGTACGTTCCTGTGAAGAAAATTATTAATTCTCGTTCAGTCATTTCTGAAATGTCTAAAATCTGTGAAGAAGAATGTTCTTTAAAAATGGTACGGTTTTTGTCCCAGCTATCAACTTCTGCTCTAAGGGTATTACGGAAATCTTTTCTAGTATTGAAATGACTTTCAATTATTTTCTTAAGTCCTTCGTCAGAATTCAACCGTTTTCTATACAAATTGGTGATTAAACACGCTATTTTAACATAAGTTCCTACAACAGGTAATAGTTTATTATCTAGCTGATGGTGTAATAATTTAAGCTTTTCCAATAATGTCGTGAACGGCTTCTACAACCCATTGTAGTTTTACAGCGAGTCGAGATTCGTTTGATTCTTCCTAGTGCCCTGCATTCGAGCATTTTACTCAAGTAAGCTAACTGCACCAAAGAGTTCTCCTAATGCCCGCTGGATGTCACTGAGGTGGGGCGAACAGTGACTCGTTCGAGTGTCCGATATTCGGTGTAGTGCTGTATTCGAAACCTGCCAGAAGTGCTACTTGGCGTACAGTGATGAGAGAGAACAGAAAAATATGATAGAAAACAAACTTCCCAGCAGAGAAAACAAGCCAAAGAAAAAAGATGCGAGAAGTAAACTTTGGAAACAGATTTTATTAGTTATTATTTTAGTAGTTATTGTTTTATTAGTCATTATTTTATCAGACATTATTTTCTTAGCCATTATTTTCTTAGTCATTATTTTATTACTCGTTATTTTATTAGTCATTATTTTATTACTCATTATTTTATTAGTTATTATTCTTATTAGACAAGACAAGAGACACAAGAGAAACTCATTGACACATTGTGTGATATTTTATTGATCCACAACGCCAAAGTGTGTATGAATCCTTAAGTATCAAATATTGTAAAATGTTATTTTCATGCATCCACTTCCTATTATTTTATACCAAGAGTCTTTGGATTTTTATACATTTTAGTATTTGCGCAGGCAGTGAGTGCGACACGAAATGTGAATTGGTCATTGTCACAATAGTGATAAGCGGAAAATTTGTACATCCTTTCGTAAGTTCTTGGCCCACGCCTTGTGAAGCGACGCTCATCTTTCGATTAGTGACCTGTAGAGTATCTTCTTTCCGGTGCATCTGCGGAACTGTGCCATGTATGCGTCGCGTCTTGCACGCCAAACTTTTGTAATTCCCTTCTACAATTGTTTTGAAGAAAGGTAAAACATTTACAGAGTGAATTGAACACATACTTATGTTTTTGTTTTGTATTATATTGTTATTGTTTATTGCTGTTTTGTATAATAGTTATTAGTTTTATATTATATTATTACAATTTGCAAATAAGATTTCTAGAATTAAAAGTAATGTTACACCATATTTTATTTTCGTAGATTAAGTACTATTTAGAAGTATGTCATTATCATGTTTATTGATAATTTTCGAAGGTCTTGCGAACATCAGGATAAAAATATTAATAAATATTACCTAAATATTAAAATATTCAAAAATTCTTAAAATTCAATGGAACTTCTTTGTGTTACCCCTACGTGAAGATAAATTTTGATAATATCGAAAGAAATAAAATAGCCATTTGCATTTAACGATCCGTTTCCCAGACATACATTTTGCTCTCTTTCTTGGAAAATTCAATTATACACCGCGCCACTCTTGTATCTTTCTAGATACCAATATCACTTTGTGACCGCAGTGTTCTTTTGATACGTTCGAAGATACAGAAGTTCAGTTTTTAACTTTAGTATTGGTTTCGAAAAAAATGTAGTATGTAAACTACATTTGTATATCATTGTAATATGGCCTCTAGGTGCACTTCGCATTATAACCTCTAGCGCTCAAAATGAAACACGTCCGATGGAAGTTTTACTGTCGATGTCTCAAAGCGTTACGAGAACGGCTTCCAGCAATGCTAGTAACGGTCACTCGAGTATGCGGGACTCGAATATTGTGTACTCAGGTACGGGATGTTCGAACGAGTACGAGCGAGTAATATCGCGAAGATGTAATGCTCTAATTTTTCCGCAGTCAAGTGATTTCTTGTATGTTTTAATGTCGGCATAAGTACAATAAAACCATTATCTAATAACTTTTATTGCAAGTCCCTCCATCCCCGATCGAGTATAAAACATCGCCTTTCTTCAAAATGTTGCTAATACCATTAGGAATAGACAACATACGCTTGAGTATATAGCCATCATTTTGAGTTCCTATACATTGACCATCGATTTCTACAATATACCCGTCAGTAGTGCAAATCGTAAATGGTTTCCATAAGGGAACTTTTTTTCTCCTCGAAGAACGATTTTCTCTGGCAGTTATTTGCACTTTTTCATGCCTTATGCCTTTTTTTATGTACCGTCCATTATAAGCACTAATCGATCTTCCAAATTAAGCAAACTTACATAGGGTGAAGTGAGATTAGCAATATGATCTTCTCTGTTACAAGCATCGACGCCAAACTTATATGGTACATTTTTCGGATTTGAGTCCATAACAGATTCCCAGAAATACGAAATAATTGATCTTTTTTAATACTCAAAATTGATGCGTAGACATTATTCGCATTTATCGTTTTTAGTGTAAATAAAAGAACGATTACGGCCTGCAAAGAAGATCCCTTTTTCGTGTTTCTCATAAAAGTTAACTTTTGTTGTAATTCTTGAATTTGTTTTCATTTTAATCCAGTAAATACAAACAAACGTTCTTGTGACCACGAGAATTGACCAATTTGCTCCTGTAAGAGTACTATTATAATTGTTCGTAATATCATGAAGTAATTCTAACAATGCCGGCCTGGATGGCCGAGGCGGCTAAGAGCGAGTACCGACTCATCGCTCCAGTCCGAAGGGTCGCGGGTTCGAGTCCCGCCTTGGGCATGGCTGTTTGTCCCTTGACTTTGTGTGTGTGTTGTCGCGGAGGGCCTCGCGTTCTGCTGACCCCAGATCAGAGGAGCCCGCAAGTGTTTGTCTAGTGTATGGTCGAAAATGCGTCCCTTCGGGACGTAAAGGGCATCCGGCTGTCGACTGGATAAAAGCCCTAGGAAAAAAAATTCTAACAATTCAGATTTCTCGATGTATGATGTATTGGAATAAATTGTAATTTTGTTCACATAATGTCTTCATATAATCAGTCTCTATTATGTGACTTTCACAACGTCTTTATATATAATACAATAGAGAAAATCAAACTACAAAGGTTTATAATTTGAATTAATTTGTTATAAATGAGTAAAATTACAGATACGTTGTCGAATTGCAAACTAAGACTAGAAACACCCCTTATCAGGTTACAGCCTTTCCTGTTGAAGCATTCACATTGACTATAGGTTAATTGTATTGACTAGGACTTTGCACATGTTTAATGTCAGGTTATAGGTTTGTAGTTAGTAGACTGCTTTGTCATGTCATGTTTCAAATACACCAATACTTGCTGTAATTCTTTTGAGGAGATATGACCGTTTAAGATAAATTCTTTTGAATTGCAATTCTTATACACTATTTTTTCTTTATTTTCTCTGCTTGTTCTGAATTGTTCCATGTTCATTCCACTCTTCATTCCACCAGGGAACAGATTTACTTTTATTGGACGTTCTATCGAACTGAATCGTCGAGTTTGCAGCAAGAATTATGTTTCAGAAGGTGCTAAGAGTAGAGTCAATGTTCTTGCAATCCTCGTTATCCTTTAGTTCTTCCGCAATAATTCTTCGGTGTTGTTTGAGGCAGCTTTTTGAAGTTCGATTTTGGTGAATAATATTGATATAAGTTTAGAAAGTGTTACAGTAAGGGATGGCATTATTGGGCGAGTTAGCAATTATTAAGTATTATATAATGAGAGTTTTCGAGAAGCGTTTCGATCACAGCTCCTCTAAGATCAATTTTCTTTGATCCTCATACGCGTTTACGGCAACTGGTTACCTTGCGTTACATACGGTTTTGGCAATAGATCAACAATAATTTCGAGTTTATCGTCTCAACAGCTATTAGGAATATAGATATTACTCACAAATAATAAATTAAAGTATTTTAATAGCAATTGCTGATAAGTTTGTTTGAATACTAAATTCTTCAGGGATAAGATTATTTTTCACCTATGTTTCTACTCCAACACTGGCATGCTTAATGCTTTTTCTGTGTCTAACAAAACACTGAAAATGTGACTTTTGAATTAATTCTTAAATTTGATTTCTTATAAGCATAATACAGCAGGATTATATTACTAAATAAGTAAATCAAGTTCTTCCAGTTGAAAAAAAACAACTGTGCTCCATTGCAGAACACTCTTCATCTTATGTTATAAAATATTTACGTTTCAGTGGATTTCTCCGTATGGTAAATTAAATTATAACATTCGATAAATTATACTCTATACTGACTCGCATTAGCATAGAATGTTTCTTGTAAAGAGAAACTAGTTTATTATTTATTCTAATAAAATTATTTTTAATAGATGTTCATGAAGAATAGTATACATGTCATTCATCATTCTGATGATAGCTGAAATATCAGAGAGTCATTTGGCAATAATGATTGGATCTGGAATTCCTAACTAATTTCCTAATATTTTGAAATGCTGGTATTAGATGAAATTTATCTTCGTTGGATTCTATTCTTTACGTTGAAGGAATGGGATGTTCGATAGATTCGGAAAGTGGGTTTCCTTGGAGAGAGAAATCTTAATTTTGATTATATATTTTTTTAAATTTGTTGCTTCTGATTTATTTCATGATTTCTGTTCTCATTATTTAAAAGAGATTTAGGTAGTGAGGAAGATTCACAGGGAAGGCTTCTTTTATTTAACCTAGGAACGATTAAATTCACTTTTGTGTGGTTGAATTGGATTGATTTATAATTTTATCAGATGGATTATTAATTGATTATTCGCTGAAAGTACGAGAATCTGTGAAACTAAGTTCTATTGTCTCATAAAACAGGCAATCTATGGAGCAGGTTCCATTTTGTTCAAAATTTAAGATTTTAAAAAACTACAAAAATTGAAAACTTTTTTCGCTGTCTTCCAACAATTACTGTATTGGATAGAAATATTTGCTTAATAAAATCGGTTTTTAAAAGTTAGATCTTTAATTAAGATGTATATTTTTTTAAATATGAGTACTTTTCAGCTACTTTTTTGTGAAATAAAGGAAAGTTTAAAAATAAGATATTCTAAAGCATGGCTCCAAAGTTTTGGATTTTTTCGAAAAGAGCAAAGTACGAATAAGTGAAAGTACGAAACAGTGAAGATCTAACTTTTTTTCAACATTAAATATTTCCAAAAATTGCAAAAGTTGATTATTCACTTTCCCTACAATTACTGAAGATTAATATTTTTTCTCAATGAAATTTGTGCTTTTAAATTAGATCTCGAAATAGTGACTGGCACAATTTCTGCATGTTTGAAAATTGCAAATGGAATTGTTGAGCTTTCTTTTTCAAGAGTCGAGAAGATTTTTTAAATATGAGGCTTGTGGTGGAGGAATAACGTGAATGATGAGCTAAACCTGAACATCTGAGTTCGAATCCAAGAGTGGAAAAAATTGCTTGATGGAAACCTTTTTGCAGATTTTTAATTTCAGATATGGTAGTATTATAAACTGTCCTGTTGTAGCACCATTATGTTAAATATTCGTGGATCCGCGTATTAACATTATCATTATTATATCAAGATTATCAAGTATTTCAGTTAAAGATATTGATCAACGCTAATGCCAACATTAGTGGCATTATGTTCTAAGTATTGTAATGGCTTAAAGGCCTTTGGCCTAGCCACTTAGCATCAAGGTTTCTAATTTGTATGTAATAATTACCTATTAAATAATATAAACATTATGTTCTGTTTCAAATATTTTCCTAATACATTAATATAAATAATATTATATCTTATGTCTCTTAATATTTAATGCATACACTACGATTGTTGAGTGACAAACGTACAATTGCTAATAGGGGCAAATATCAGGAAATGTATTGACTTTACTGAGGTTAATTGTTATGTTTGTCTTACTTGTAGTATGAAATATACTGCTTTATTTTTACTTGAAACAACTATCTACATGGTAGTATCTGAAAACTCCTTTGCGGTATTGAGTAAAATTATGAGGAATACATATTCTAAACAAAGAGTCTTAATAGCATTAGATAAAACTCATTGTGGATGGAGGACATCTCTATGCGATCAGCAACTTCACTAAATGGGACACGACGACGAAGGGTTAAATCATCCAGCACTGTACAGTACTGTCAAAAGATTAATTCTGAGTTACAAAATTCACAAAAAGTATAGAGTATTTTAATGCCTCTTGTACGAGTAAAATTTTTATTTGTTTACTTTTAAAATTCGATTTCTGCCTACAATTTATGATCATCTATCAACATCCAATTATTTTACTCTTCTCCTTTACGTATAAAATTAGAAATACAATTATCTTTATTGTAGGATCAAACACCAAATAATAAACCCGAAATGAAAATTTCAATTATTGAAATTATTCCAAATGGTGTACGGTTTTCACTCAATTTAACAATAATAGTTTACACTTTATTCCAATTTATAGTTGTAATAAAATTATATCAATGGTAATTGCATATAAAATAATTAAATTTAAAGGCAGTCTAGGGAATAATTACGTATTTTTCCCCACATATTTTCTTTGTTGTCAATCACAAATTGATTCTTTAATTACTATTTTTTGCATTAACCCTATAATTACCAAGACACCCATCGATGATTGCTTTGTTTTCGTTTTTAATAGGTTATAATTAATTTAGGCAGCTGAAGATCAGCGATATTGTTTAGTATGTATTTTTGATCAAAATATGATGCTATGTTGTTACAAGTGTTGGTTGTAATTTGAGATATTACAGTGTCTCTGACTATAGTGTAATCAAAATTCGGGACTATTAGTTCCAAAACTAAAAATTAGGAATGCATATTACAAAATTTTGTAGTGGGCTTAGATTAATATACTTTAATCCATTTTCATGTATATCTGTGTTTATTTGACAGAAATTTGTAGGTTTTTGTGCTTAAATAAAAAAACTGATGTGAGGAAGACTATTTCTTTTCATTTGTAGAGAGAGAAATTTTGTAATATTGTGATTAAATAAATGCACATGTGCATTATTAGCTGTATGAATTTGTTGATTTATGAATATTGACAATAAAATCAAAATTTGGCGGTATCTCTGATGACCCCACCTTGGCATTTCAACGGGATCATTCATATCTTTGTTTTTCTGGGGTTAAAAAGTAGAAAAGTTGGTTTTTTGCATAAAAAGTAAAAATAACAGCAGTGAGCTCGTTAAGAAACAATATTTGATTGTCCACATTTTCAAGGTCCTTCTGAATACCTCTGATTATTAACATTTATCTTAAATTACTTTAAAATCTTTTTCTCTAAAAAAGGGTGTGTTTACTCGTACATGTTTATGAGGTCTCCCTCCTGCTTCGTTAGGTTCTTTACAAGAGCCTAGCCATTAATATCCCGTCCTTTAAAACTCGGGTAGCCTAAGGTAGAGTTCAAACCAATGAACGAGTGCACTGAGCCTACTCTTCCCCCGGGGAGGCGGAGTACCTCAGGATCCGGTCCTTTCATCTCACCCTCAGGGGGGAGAGGAAACGGGATTGGTTAGCATCGCAACCGAGGGGTACATGCGAGGACTCGCAACTAGTGCTGCAATCTAGCGGAGACACGCTGAACTACGCCAATAGGGCGCGCCCGGTTCGACGTAATGATGCACGTGTTATCGACCTCAAATATTAGGGGTATTTTCTGTTCGTTCTTACACAGCGGCTGATGGTTCAAATTGACGGGGTTTGAGATACCAGAAATTTTTGGGGAAGAAAAATGGTTTCATAGAAAATATCTGTATCTATGACCTTGTTTTCTTCCTTTATTACGTCTAAGTATTTCTTAAGATTAAGGTTTTTCTTCAAAGTTTGTAAAACAATAAGAATAATTCAATATGGAAAAGTAAAGGTGGTGTTGTGTATTTTTTCGATACGTGTTGTTCAAATAAGGTTTCTGCCTACAATAAATGCCTATACGCTTTCAATTCCATGAAATCGGATCATTCACCAACGGCGTACCTTCATTATTTTACTTTTACATTCCACTAAGACAATTGTTCTTTGTGAATATAACTTTGTTGGCAGCAAAACAACAACTTCAAATGTCTGCACTTTTTTATATAAAAATATAATAATAATAATAATAATAATAATAATAATAATAATAATAATAATAATACTAATAAATATATGTAATTCAAAATAAATCTTAGAAAGGTTTGCAACTATAAAACCTATTTTCAGTTTTCATAAAAAATACCTAGAACACTAATAACATCGGAACCAATTCAGATATCGGGTACCAGTATTCAGATACATTTCTTCTGGTATTATATAATAGAAACGTCTTTTTTTTATAATAATTATTTTTCGATAAATAAATTGAGCATTTTCATTACCACGTATTAAAAATACCAAATGAAGATACCTTTCATTCACTGGCTCTTCTGATTCACATAAAATCCACTACATAAGATATAAATTAATTTTAAAATATATGTAAATCATATATAACATAAATAATAAATTTACGAATTATCTTTTTTCAAATTCTGCACTTATTTACATAAATGGTTTGTGAGTTCCAAATGAAATATTTTATGTAACACATGGAGAAGCGCATTCACGAGCAGAATACATGTGGATCCACATGAGGACTGATAAATCTAAGTCCCACATCGGGAATGTAGAGTGCGCCTCATTGGGAATGTAACGAAGCGCAACGTACAAGTGCTTGATTCGTAACGCGTACCTGGGCAGATGACACGCAATGGCTCAGAAGCACAGTTTGAAGCCAGTATCTAAATTAGTGGTGGGAGTATTAACAGTGTTGACTACAAAATAATTTCCTGTTAGAGCTATACTTTCAATTTCTGTAGATTAAACTAATAATTTGGGTAGGTTTCAAATATCTGCATAAGTTGAATAAGATTATGCTAGATGATACTGCACAGAAAAAAGTGATCACTTAATGTTACAAGCCGAAATTTGAACGTAGCTACGAAAGTTATTTTTCATATATTTATTCTGAGAGGATTTTCAGCTCTTTCGTAGATTATTTCTTTTATTCTGAAGTGGGTCCTTTCAAGATGAGTCTGAAGTTTCCGGGTGTACGAGGTAACCCGATATGCAAAATTTGCCTGAAGATTATAGTCACATTTCAGTCACATTTTACAGTCTCATTTTATGAGATTTGATATGAGAGTTTGGTAATAGTGTGTGAACAAAGAGTATGTTTTGGTAGCAGAATTACATCGATCTGGTGCGTCTCTATTATGTTTGTGAATAGCAAAATATATGCCGAAAAAGAATAGCAATTTCAATCTTCAACATTTTTTTATTGACTGGTTGTTTTGTACGTTAAGGAATTTGATGCATTGTAATTTCTACCGGTATTACAGGTTTCTATTTGATGATAAACTAAAAGTGGTCATCATCAGGTACGCAGTTTTTTCCCAGCAGATGAAGTCCGAGACCTTAAATATTATAATTCATCAGACTGTCAATAGTAAAGTTGAATCAAATATTTCCACTAATGCCCATGATGTTTGGCCAAAATTAAATTACTTTCCAAAGAATAATTCAAAGTATTTTCTTTAACTTTTTATTCCTTGCTGTGCAGGACTGCTTTCCCACACACTTCTTCACACACAGACACCCATCCCCCACATAACGGTTTTTATTATCATTTAACTTTGCGACAATTGTGTTGGTTGAGACAAATAGATTGATTAATCTCTCATCCATTTAATGTTATTTTTATTTTTATTTTATTATGCCTGAATAATTTTAAATGTATATAAGTTTTGTTTAATGTCTCCTTATTTTTATCAGACTTCTGCTTCGTACTCACAAAATTTAAAAATATTTCATTCCATTAAAGTTTTTTGTTTCATCATATTTTTTAGTTTTTCACATTATTAACTTTATTTAATTTTGTAATTGTATTCTGTTTAAAAAAGAAACATTTGTAATTACAGTACACCTGAAGATGTGGCCAATTGTGTCGCGAAACGTGGTTCTAAGCTAATAAATTTATGCGACCTAATAATGATTTGTGTTCCATTGTCGTTAATATGTGATGGATACCACAGTATGAATAAGAATACTAATTAGAAGACAATCATTTTTGGTCTTCTTTGTTAACAAAAACAACACAATTGTCATATTTATATTGGCATTATCTGTTAATGAACAGTTTTTGAATATCTGAAATATTTTTTTCATTGCACAGAACTCAATTTTGTCACAAGATATTTTGCTCCAATGAAAGGAAATTTGGAGTATTGCCCCACAATCTTCACATTGAGCTCTGAGCTGAACTTCAGGATATTAGCAAAATAGACAGATACATTCCTGTGATTAGTTTAACCTGTAATTAGTGATTAGTATTTTATGAAAGCATTGTGCCATGGAAAACAAAAGCACATAAGAACGAACTGACAAAAATATTTTTTTAATAATTTGTTATAGGTTGTATACTCTCTCTGATCATATTGTGTACATGTTTTCCAACATATTATACCGTGCTTTCAACATAGTTTTGAAATAAATTAAAAGAATATAATGTATATTATAATGTTTAATTATGTATTAATACTTTATTTTTAATTAAAGCATGGTGGAAGTTAATTTTCAAAACAAATTCAATTCTGAACATTGTTGGTTTTAGGATCTCAAAAAGATTATCAGAAACAAAAAATTTATCATAAACCCACGTCACTTATATACGCTCAAAAAACTATGTCTTTGACGATCTTTTAATTTTTTTTAAATAGCTCAAATTTGAACTTTCTGGACCACTACATACTTACATAAAAAAGAAAGTATTGTAATACAGCAGCGAGGTCACGTAGTGTGGAGCCATCAATAATTCATATTTCAAAAAATTTGTACGTGGGGAGCCATATTGTTAAAAATTTATTAAATCTTCATGTAGTCAACCTCTAATTTTTTATTAATTTTATTGTGATTCACATCAACATCTAGGTTATTAGTGACTAATTAAATACAGTATTTTACATTAACAATATTAAGTTTTTACAATATTCTGGTTCTATGATTATTAATACAAAACACACAAACATTAAAAATACATCAATGATAATTGTTACAGAAAATTAGTAAGAGATTACATTATTCTGTTATGGTTAAATATTGTCCAAACATCTATTTCGATTCAAAATATTATTACATTACTTTGATATTTATCGTCATTTTGAATAGAATTAAAACTTTCTGTATCGAAAAAAATTGAAGCCTGACGGAATTGTATTGGGGACATTTCTGGAGGATGTGTTTAAACACAGCTGTCAATTACAAGAAGTTAGGCGTTAGGCATTTCTCCAGTATATGGCTATAAAAAAATTTATAAGGCCTGATCAAATGCTTTAAAGAGTTACTTGTCCATTCTAAAACGTTATGAAGTCATAAAATTCGTGTTTTCTGAGTACTTTATACCAAAAAAATTGGTTTACAGCGACAACGTCGGTCATTCAGCCAGTCATTGAGTCCGTTTGTGATGAACCTTAAAGCCTAAACCGTTCAGACGATTTTCCCTAAATTGATATCCTCTGATCGATCTGGTCGAATTTAAAACCCTGCAAATTTGATTAAGAGTATTTTGAGGGTACTTTACATGAAACTTCAACATCGTCAAAAGTTTCTCAAGAATGATCCAATTTTTTGGATTAGATGTGTTTTAATTCCTTTCTAATAGCCAAGGACGCTTACGAAAATGGTGAGGGTCGCATTTTCCTTGAACTCTCTGAATTTTCAATCCAAAAACTGCAAAATGTTGAACTTTACGACGTCTTCCTACAACTACAATATTCAAGATAAAGATTTTTCCTTAATTAAATCTCTTCTTCAAAGACTTTAAATAAGGTATTGCACAATTTTTCGTCAGTAGTTTCGCGTAATGCGTTTGCGTTTTGCGGATTTGCATTTTGGGCATTTTAAAATATTTTCATTTTTTTTCTAGAATAGAGCAAAGTACAGTTTTAAAATGGCACAGGTCCCATTATCGGTAAATTCTACTTATGTTCAAAAATTACAGACACTAACATCCAAACTACAACTTCGATGCTAGTTTTTCCTTAATAAAATCAGTTCTGAAAAGGTCATGTATATTGTTTTCAAATTTGAGTTTTCGCGTGATTTTAACTTGAAGTGAAAGTAATTATAAAAAAATTATTTTCTCAAGAACAGTTCTAGGCTATTCTTCAATAAAGTAAAGTACTTTTACTACTAGTAAAAATGACAAAAGTTCCATTTTAGGGGAACACATGAAGATGATCCTCTCATTTCATCAGTCCAAAAAGATATTTGTATTTCAACAGTCCAGAAAATTTAATGAATAGTTGTTTAAATTGCTTTAGTCGTTTTTACAGCATTTTCTTGAACTCTGTGGTATCTCTTCAATTACCGAACGAGAAAAGAACGAATTTTTTTTCAAAAAAAATATTGTTTTGGGCATGCTACAATGAGTTTCAGAGTCCCTTACATAGAAATATTGCTAAGGACTAAAGTACTATGATTGAGTTATTTTCTGAGAGAAAATAGACAAGAATAGTCAAAATTATAAATATAAGGATTCCATTGTGTATTTTGTAGACAAATAAAATGTTCATTTCGAATTATTAATAAATTTTTCACATGTTTCATACTTGTGTATTTTTTTAAATTTTATATTACGAACGAAAAAAGGAATAAATTGGATAGAAATTCTGTGTATACAAATCACAGTCCGGGTCCCTGAACAGTTTTTACTAAATTCGTGCTTTTCCTTTCACCCGCCAAAGCCAAACACGTTTGGTATTTCTTCTCGATTTTACTAAGAAATGTACGATCCCGATGGACTCAGACAGTTCGGTCATTCAAAATAAACTGGACATATAATTTTCTTAAATTTACTCCGTTCACTTCAAAAACAAGTTTATATATACATGTTTTCTTTCAAAAACTTCCATTAATATTAACATTTTTCTTCGAGGGCTAGGGGGTCTTTCTTATTCTTTTTTCCCTTATTTCTTTAGAATGTAGTAAGTAGGCCTTATGCGGTAACCACCCCAGAAGCATCCAATTATGAATGGTGGATGATCCAACGGGGGAAGGTTGGGTTCACTAACCTTGGGAACAAAGTCGTCACTAAAGAGTGGATTAGGAGTAGGCTGGACTCCTTTAAGCTATGGTGGAAGCAATCAGCCTAAGGGATAGAAACCCCTGAAAGAAAAGCTCTGGTCCTCCAGGATTGAGGGTTGTGCTATAGGCCAGCAACCTACACACGTAAAACATCACACCGCTAAAAATCTCAGTCATGTGAATACCTCGGACATTTCAAAAGGGAAACGACATCGGCAAAGAAAATGGACTCTGAATATTGGTATATGGAATGTACAAAGCATCTCAAACAAACAACAAGAAGTAATCCAGGAAATGATGAGAAGAAACATAGATATAGCCGTCTGGTCTGAAACAAAAAAGAAAGGCAAAGGAAGCAAAAAACTGAACAACTTTGTCACTTCTACAGTGGCGTAAACAAACATGAAAATGCTAAAGCCGGAGTTTCCATTGTCATCAGTGAAAGATTCGGTAAATGTATAAAAAGTTGCGAATGTATAAACGAACGTCTTATTAAAGTAGTGTTAAAAATCAGAGGAAAATACATAAGTGTCATAGGAATATATCATTTGAATGAAGATGCCCCAATAGCTAGGAAAGATTATTTTGAAATGATAAGCAAAGAAATTCTAGACAGTATTCCTAAGTCCCATGAAATAATTTTTGCAAGAGACTTTAACGGTAGAATTGGAAGGGAAAAGAACAACATTGTGGGTCAATATGGAGAGGAGACTCGCAATGACAATGGTAAGAGACTTATTAATATTTGCGAAGAGTATGAGATGAAAATTAATAACACTTTCTTCCAAAATAAGGATATTCACAAGTGCACCTGGTACCAACATAAAAAAATTAAAATCTATAATAGACTTCTGAATAACCAAACAAAAACTTTACTCAAAATACAAGATGTTAGAGTGAAACGGGGAGCCCAATGTAGCGACCATTGTTTGGTAATTGCTAAAATATACATACCATTTACTTGAAATAGCGCGGATAAAGAAGATAAAGATGGATTTGTCATGAAACCTACCAAATACAAATTAAGCAGTCTCTTCGATGAAAGTACAGCATATCTTTACAGAAAAAGACTTGAAGTTAAACTATTGGTAAAGCACAGGCCAATAGAAAAAGAATATGAACACATAAAAGAATGCATTCACCAAGCCGCAGAGGAGGCTTTAGGTACTTGTAAATTAAAACCGAAACACTACTGGTGGGACACAAGTCTAGAAGAAAAGATTAAAAGGAAAAGAGAGCTGTATTTAAAATGGCTTAGTGACAAGAAAAATGAAACTAGTTTACAGTACAAAACAATAAGTAGAGAAGTCAAACAAGACGTGTTATCAAGGAAGAATAAATTGTGGCTGGATAAATGCGATTATATAGAACAATTCATAGGAGGAGCACAGAGTTCAGAAGCCTGGAAATTAATTAAATCTATTAAAACAAATGACAAAAACAATATTGCATTATCAAACATCAGCATCAATAAATGGAAAGAGTACTTTGGAAGACTGCTGCTAGAAAACAGAAACTTCCAGTCAAACAAGGAAGTGAAATTTGAGCAAAGGGTAGATCTGACAATTGAAGATTTAGAAAAAGCGCTTAAGACCATGAAATCTAATAAGTCATCTGGACCAGGAGATATTCCGGCAGAACTACTGAAATACGGTCCCTATAAACTGCACCAAATGCTCAAACACATGTTTTCAAGGTGCATGAATGGAGAAGATCCTCCTCAGGAGTGGCGAACATCGTACCTAACACCGATCCATAAGAAAGGATCTAGAGACAACGAAACGAACTACAGAGGAATAGCAGTTATTGGATCTATAGGTAGACTGTATAGTAAAATAATCCGAAATAAAATAGAAGAAGAGATAAAAGGTAAAATCGGAGAGGAACAATGTGGTTTTACTGCCGGTAGATCGGTCATAGACAATATATTTACATTGAAACAGCTTATAGAAAAGAGAACAAGGAGAGGTAGGGAAGTTCATCTGGGTTTCATTGATCTTCAGAAGGCGTATGACAATGTACCAGTTGCTAGAGTATGGGAAGAAATGAAGGGACTTAAAATCAATGAGAATTTAATTGGAGCCATACAGAATCTATATAAGAACAACACCTCTCAGATTAAGATCTACAGTAGGCTCTCGGATCCATTCCCGGTCAGTAAAGGTCTTCGTCAGGGCTGCTGTCTTTCCCCAACACTGTTTAAAATCTATCTGCATCAAATTTTACAGCAGTGGGAGAAACAATGCAGAATAATGGGAATGACAATCGGGGAGGATAAATTATATACATTATATTTTGCCGATGACTAGGTAGTAATTGCAGAAGATGCGGACGATTTGAGTTTCATGATCCGTAAACTCAATGAACATTTTTTAAAAGCAGGACTTACTATCAACATGAACAAATCTGAATACCTGGCAGTTGGTAACAATGAGATTGAAGATCTTCTGGAAAACGGGGAAAAAATGAAAGGAGTAAACAAATATAAATATTTGGGTGTACTCTTTAACAAAAAGGGTAATAGTCAAGAAGAAATTGAGAGACGAATAAGCTTGGGGAGAAACGTGACACGAAGTATAAACTCTGTGTTATGGAACAAAACCATCACTAACACTACTAAAAGACGTCTTTTCTCCACACTAGTCAAGAGTGTTACAACGTACGGTTCAGAAGTTTGGGAAGTTGATAAAAGAACAAGAAAGAAGCTGTTGGCCCTTGAAATGGACTACTGGCGTCGAAGTTGCTGTTACAGTAGACGTGACAAAATCAGGAACGAAGAAATAAGAAAGAAAATGGATGTAAAGAAATCTATCCTTGATGAAATAGAGAAAAAACAAATCGTTTGGTATGGTCACGTTATGCGAATGACAGACGAAAGATGGCCAAAACGAGTCCTGCAATGGGTACCGACAGAAAGACAGAAGAGAGGAAGACCCAGACTTGCATGGCAGCAGGGAGTGCGAGAGGCTATGGTGGCAAGAGAAATCAAGGAAGATCTATGGTCAAATAGAGAGGCATGGAGACTGAGAGCGGAGACACGGCGACAGCTGTAGAGCAACTCCGTATTATATATATATATATATATATATATATATATATATATATATATATATATATATATATATATATATATATTCTTTAAAAACTTAGTTCCCATTATACATTTAACAAAAGTGTCTAAAATCTTTAGCCTATATGATAATAAGTAAATAAAAAATAAAAATTATAAATAATTGTTCTTTTTTTTCATGTAGTTCAATGGTTCAAAAGAGTTTTAGTTTTTCTTCTTTGGCACTTAATTGTCACTTTTGTAGCCCACTTTCGTAAAACAAACTCAACCAACTTCAGAAAGCTCTTCACCGAATTGCATGATCATGCAACATTAAATTAATTCTTTGTGACATTATCTACATTCTATTACCACGACATCGTACGTCAGAAAAAAAAATCGATCCAGCTAACACTTTTTCCAGAACAATTACCGACCCACTACTCCCCCTCTCAAGTAACTTCGCGCTTCTTCTATTGTCAGTGATTGAGGAAGGGAAATTCCCTCACACTCTTTCGCAGAATATGGTCCAAACGGGAACTGAGATTAAAAAAAGTATTAACTCAACCATACATGGCACAATTCACAACTTAGGATAATAGAATACTCAAATGGATTCTCCACTTGAGTATCCTTCTCTCTTCGATTCATGCTAGCTGTGGAGAAACGCCCAGTTTTTTAACCGACATGCTTTTTTATTTTATTTATTTATTTTACGTCAAAAATAGTTAAAACCACTTGACTTGCTACGGGGAGAAGTGTATTCTATGCACGTTTTCTTAATTCTGGGGTCCCTACCCTAAACCAAAGACAAGTTGAATTCTGAATATAGAAGAAAATAAGTGTTTTTGGCAAAAATTGTTAACAAAATATTAGCTCCGTTGTAATAAAATATATTTTCAAGACAAATCAACTGTAGAGTTGGCTTCTTATCCCGCCGCGTGTCCTTCGTGAAGGAATATACTTCTACTGCGACAAATAATTTGAATAACTATATTTCCCACTGAACTCTAGAAAACGTGCACAGATAATGAAGTTACATTTATCGTACGTCAATTGGAATATCTTTGCACAACTTCTTCGAAAATGAATATTCGAATCATTAGCTTAGGTTACTGTAATATACTATATAATATTTAATTATTATTTATGCAGATCATCATTATTGGTTAATGTCTTATGTTAATTTTATTTATTGACCTATTTTTATTTTGTTTATTTAGCACTAGCAAAACGATATTTGTTGGGACAAAACAAAAAGTAGTTGGAATAATTTCCATCCAAAGTGGAAAAGGATATCCACAGAAAACAAAATATTGTCTACGAGTTACTTGGACATTTCCGAAAAAAAGGCCAACATACGTTTAGAGAGTAATAAATTAATAATGTAGTTATAAAAACCTTTTGTACCCCACCAAAAAAAGGTCAGTTTGAATGAAGTCGAATGTGAACCAGCTCTACTGGAAACGGGTGGGGTTGAAAATATTTTAACAAGTGTGCAGCAATAACTGATGGATCAGAAAACTTAACTCCTGCGATACGCTTCAGAGATTATGAAATCCACATACTTAGAACTCTTGTACAAGTATTGGACTACCTAGAAAATGTCGAAGAGTGGATTTTTGTAATAAAAACCATTTTATAGAAGGGAAATTGTTCCGCGAAAACTACTGAGCATCATTCATTATAAATACAGCTTGTAAAATCTATTCAAAAATAATAGTTGGAAAATTAAAACCGGTATTTATTTCGATAGTAACGGATATATTGAACAAATAATTTGGATAGAAGAATAGATTTTGACATATTGCCTTTATGTGGAATAAGAAAGATTAGTCTTGCCATACATAAAAACAGTTTTTTAAAATTTTGACACAAAAATTAAAAATTATTAGCAAGTGACAAGTTCACATCATTAAAAAGAGAAATGTATTAATACTTTTTTCATTTAATTATTAGATAATTATTATCGGTCTTCAATTATCGATTCTCGTAGATGTTGCACCTGTGATTAATGTTATTAGGAATGAGCAAAGGAACAAACAAAAACGAACATATTACGACGAATCTCAGAGAAAATAATTGTTTCTATTTCCTTGAGCAACAGAGGCAGCTATGGTTTACTATCTACTGCACTTTAACGTATGGTAGCTCTGTTTTTTTGGTGTATTTTTTCAAAGTGGTGCGGAGAATTACAAACAAAATCTCGTATTACAGTACATTAGTTACAGAATAAAATTGTTTTTAAGTACTTTTTCATTTCTAGTTAACTTATCCTTTAAATGGATTTTTATGAAATGAGTTAAACCTTTAGCAATTGTTTTATGATATCTTTGTTTTATAACTGATTTTCAGATAGACAAAATAAAAAGATGTTTCACTAGAAATTAAATTTCTGATCCTCTATAATTTACTGACATTACTGATAAAATCATCAATCTCAGAATCCCCAATCCTCAATTCCAAATCACCAATAAAAAGCCCTCCAGGATTTCTTCTCTACAAAAGGTATTGCCACAGATAAAATGCTAAAAGAATCATACTACGATCCATCTTTGTATCACAGTCTTGTAATTTTAGCAATCAGGTCCTGAGCACTGCAACGCTCTACGATAGAAAACGTGTATAACATCTAAACAGACTGAAATAAATTTTGAAAAATCATTTTAGACTTTTAGAAACCGCTTGTTTGAGAAATGCAGACGACATAGATGAAGGAATCCAAATTCTAACAAGATGTATTCAACATTCATCATGGAAGAACATCTTCCCTGTCCTGCTCCGGACAATATTCATATCCTTCATGTGTACTGGAAGTAGTAAAAGTCAAGCGTCGACTAAGCAAATAAGGATGCGTGTTAAACATCACCAAGATAAACATAATTTTAGTAGAGCATTAGTCATTATAACACCTACAAAACGATTTATTTCACCAGTATATTCAATCCTTAACAGCAGCAGCAACAACTAACTATTCAATTTAAAATGCTTGCAAAAAATACACCCAAACATGGAATTTCCGCCTCTTCGGAAAATAAATGATACCCGGCCAAGAAGTCCACAGAACAAAAGCGAACGTTTTGCAGAACATTTCGCTTCTATATTTGAGGCAATGCCCTCACAAAATAACTCAAACGAAGAAGATGTAATGCAGTATCGTATGCCCCCTTTCTACTATCACCACTATAGAAAGTATTTCCTTTCAGTAAAATATATCAGTGAGCCCCTGGCCTCTGGAATCATTATTTCAGTGATCCCTTGGTCAAAAGAATAAAACAACTACATATATCGACTTCGACTGTAGATGACTAAGATGGTGGAGGATTACTCCACATTCGACGCCAGAACGCGCTTATAGAACGTTAAGGAAAAAGATAACAACTTAAAAACCGATTTAAAAAATCATTAACCCGAATAAAAGTCCTAGCAATTACTTCATCATAGATAAGGTACTTCAAGAACTACCGCAAAATGGATTTGCCTTCATTGCTTCTCCCTTCAACGCTCTCCGATGCAACCATTCCCCTAACCAATAAAAGGTAGCTCGGATGGTTGTCGTATTATAAGCCAAATGACAACGCATCTTGCCGCCTAATAAGCCCTGTTCCCAGCCATGTCAAACGTTTTTGAAAAACTCCAGTTACAACGACTAAAGCCTTTTCTAAAGGAAGTAATTCCAGACCAACAATTCCGATTCAGAGATAATTATTCACCTGTTCAGTTAAAGCATCGAGTAGTTGCTATCCAAAATACTAAGAAACGCTACTCAGTTGTTTTTCTACAGCAAGCATTTGAAAAGTATGGCACAATGAATTTCTATACAACACAAATTCCATTTTATCACATAAATTTTATCAATTTAAATCATATCTCTCTGATAGCTACTTCCAAGTCAAATACCAAGAAGAAAATTCCTCATTTTATCCTTTTAAATCTGGTGTCCTTCACGAAGTGATTCTATTCTGTACTTAATATATACACCAGTGACCTACCAAAATTTGATTTCACTACTACGGCAACTATCGATGACGATACCACAATATTGTCTTTAATATGAAGGTGCAATGCAGGCATCAACAAATCGAGACATCTAGACCTACTGCAGTTGTTAATGTAGTGGCGCATAAAAGCAAGTACTTAAGAATCCAAACATTACTTTCACTATTTGCAAAAAACATTGTCCTAAAGTAAAACTGAATGATGTGTACCTTGAACAGGTAACATTGATTAAATACTTCGGATTCTACTTCGACCAGTCTCAAGTGGGAACAACATATTCCAACAAAAAAGAAAAAAGCAAAGTTAAAATTCCATCAGATTGTATGTTTAAGCAATCGCCATTCATATTTGTCTCTGAAAAACAAACAACTACTCTACAATGCCAGAAACCGACCAGTATGGAGCCACGGATTCCAGCCATGGGCAAAATGAAAATGCCTGCAAATATATCTAATATCGAGATTCTCCGCAGATTTGAATGAAAATGCATTCGTCAAATAGTCAATGCACATTGGTCAGAGTTCATCAACATCAAAAAACAAGGTCTTCAAATCCCCAAATTATACGAAGAAATAATACAACGCAATAATACCAAGCGCACCTGAAAAAGCACCCAAAATCCCTGGCCGACAATCCTCTGGACAAAAGTGAAAACTTTGAACGGTTCAGACATAGGAGCCATTCCACGTCAAATCGCGCAAGAGTTGACACGAATTTTATAAAATGTACGAAATTTTGTTTCTTAAATCTAGACATCAAAAAAGGAGACATGTGTTTTTTTATTTCTCTGAAAATTGATTATTAATGTAGTTACGAATATATTAAACTTTGAAATTTACGCGTACTTCACAAAATATGATCAATTGTTGCTCTAAACATTCGTAATATAAACTTTCCTAGTTTGTTTAATTTAATACTTTGATATGTATATTTTATTCTTCTGTAAATACATTTTTCAAAGAAATAATATTTAATTTTAAAAAATATAATTTTTTTTCCAAAAAATGAAAACTTCTATATAAACTCCATTAGATAAAAAAATTGAAAAAATACAGGCATATTCCTTGTTCGATTTCCTATGAAATACACCAAAAAAAGTGGGCACTCCTCACATAAAGTTCTAAAATATCAATTGTAAGTATGAGGACGCGCTTTGCCTTCCCATGCACTAACGAACTGTGTTCGAGCAGTCTTTGACCCAAATGCTGAAGAACTATAAAAAGAATACCCGTATGCCTGATTAGGGTTTCAAGAGTTATTAGTATTTCAGATGTTCACTCTGCCCCCAGAATGGTTGGATGACAGCGAAACGAATTCAAATACATGCAATTTCACTTCAAATTCCACAAGACGTGATACGGCATTTTGTAAATGTATGGTTTTTTAATTAAATTTGAACAAAAAAAAGAGACACGTGCTTCTTTATGTACCTGAAAATTGATTATATGTTTAGTAATGCATATGTTAAATTTTGGAATATACGCGTACTACGCAAAATATGATTGATTGATGCTCCGAATGTACGTTACATGTTGATGAAACTGGTTTGTTTCATTTAATACTGTGATATGTCTATTTTCTTCCACTGTAAATTACTTTCTGAAACAATATATATTTAATTAATCAATTGTAATTATTTTAAAAAATGAAACTTTGTGTATGAACTCGCTCAGATAAAATTTTGAAAAAATATAGGGGTATTTCTTATTCAATTTTCTACAAAACACAACAATAAAACAAGTGGGCACTGAACACGTACAGATCTAAAAAAAAATATTGTAAGTATGCGGGCGCGAGCTTCTTGCTCCTGCACTAACGAATTGTGTTCGACCAGTCTTTGATATAACTGCCGAAGAACAATTAAAGGAATGTCTGATTGGGGTTTCAAGAAATATTACTAACTCATATGTTCACTCTGTCCCTAGGAGGAATGGGTGTCAGCGAAATGAATTCTACTACTGCTTTTTCTCGTGTCAGAGAAACGAATTATACTGCTCTGTCTCTTTGCGTTGTAAGGATAGGGTGCCCTCCTGACCTTGCTCGTGAAATAAAACAGATCACTTGTCAAGGGACTAGAGTAAAATTTTCTGAACATCACTCGCAATACGCATCTTATAAAGAGAAGAGTGCTAGAGTTTTCTCTGTGAATCGTGTGTACTGAGCAACATGAGTGGCGATTATCGTGTGAGATACGACAGATGTTTCAATCAATTTAATCTTTCTGACCACGATTTTAAGAAAAGTAAATCTCCATGTCGCGTAAATCACGATTTACTACTGAAACGTTATTTAGAGGAGTCATTAGATTGACGAATTTGTGATTCATGCCGGAAAAAAGGGAGCTGACATGCAAAAAATGCTTTTTGTTAATGACGAGAGCGTAGAGATAAGTAGCTGCCGTGGCATTAACGAAAGTAGCGGAAAGCCCAGTGAATATAGTGAAATAAGTGGAAATCAGGAATATGACAATTTAAGCTCTTCAGATAGTTCGTAAAGTGTTTGAGAAATGAATGTAGAGAAGATAAACAAGAATTTAATTATAATAGGAAAAACCACCATCAAGAAAAGAAAATTGCAACAAAAACGGTATCCCCATGATAAATTTCAGACAGTACAAAGTGCTATCATACATAATTTTTTTCACACTGAAGATCCTTCAACATCAATTGAAAAATCAAAGATATTATTAAGATACTTATCGATTTCTTTCACTCAATAGATCATAAGATGTTGAAAATTCAAATTTTGACTCTTTAAAAGTTGGAAATACAGTAAAATTAAACGGCACTTGGAAGCAACTGAACACATGATAAAACTGGCTAAAAAGTTGGATGAAGAAAATGGAATTTTGTCCAGACCTGAAAGTAAATTCGATAAGGCATTAGAACTGTGCATTGTAACAAAAGTTCGGGAATTCTAAGGTTAGAGGGTAGATACATTTGAAGTTAGTTGTGAGGGGCCAAAAAATTTCAAAATGTCAGTCAAAACGTGAGTCAAGGATCTGTCATTTAATAATCAAATGCAATCGAGAAGTTGTATCATCTCAAGAAGTACTGAAATTATTGCTTCATTCAAAGAAACCGACGGCTAGTAACGGAAGAAATGCAGAAATTTATTATTTTAATTTATAATGCAGAAATCTACTGCACATTGGTTCGCAAAATAAATTATATTTTTTAAAGTTACGGAGATCCCACTTTAACTTTTTCTGGAGTTGTCAACCATACTCTAGTGCGTTTATTAATATTTTTTAACAAATTTTAGCTCACCGAGTTTACAAAATATTCAGTTTTCAAAATTTCAAATTTTTAAAAAATTAAGGAAATTAAATACTATGCAAAATTTCGAAAATTAAACATGTTTTTAAGTTTTGAATGGAATTTGAACGGAGTTTCAATAATTAGTGTATTCAAATATGTTATATTTTTAAGTTAGTGATGCGCGTCATTTTTAGCATATTTCATAATGCAATATTTCCGAAGATAATAAAATTAGAAAAAAATTAAAATACACGTGTTAACTTATGCGATTCATACAATAAATAGAAAAAATTGGAAACAAATTAAAAATATGAAGGTCAAAGTTTGGTCTTTTTTGTGCGATTTGAAGTGGAATGGCTCACAACTTAGACTTGCCTTTGCGAACCAACTAATTTTTAAAGAGATACTCTGAGTAATGTTTAATGTCCTTATGTTCATCATCAAGAACCAATTTACCGATTTTTAATTAAAAACAGATTGTATACTAGAATATAAAAGAAACAACTTCAAAATAGATAATAATACCATCCTTTGGCAACGATCAAGTCCTTATTCAAAAATTAGAAATTACTTTGAACATCAATCTACAAACGTCAGTAAATCTCAGAAGTATATAAGATGACGTATCCGCCCCCTCAAAAAAATAATTGCAAGAAAATATGCTGTAAATATTCTTGGAATTGCGATCCACAAGTAAATATTGTTTATATTTGGGCTAAGTAAGGTCATTAAGACGTTAATATTAAATCAATAATAAGTAATATTAATTAATAAAAAGTTAATAAATTAATAACGAATAAAAACTGTAGAAAATACCCGTTTTCATTGGACAACAAAATATAGGTTTCGGATGGCAATGTTTGGCTTAAACAATACCCTGGAGGGTATGTGCTTAAAATGCTACAAATGGAAAGTTGCGGCATTGCGAGACAAATATCCAGTAAGGTTAAAATTAGTAATGTGAAACTGCATTCTGAAACCAGTTAGCCACGTTAAGTGCAAGAATATCTTTTAACATAAATTATGACATAACTTAATAATTTCTTAAATGTTTGAGGAACGTTACGTACGGAAAGACTTGCTGAACATGCCACAAGATGATTTAAGAAGTTGTAACTGGCATCAGCATATACTGTGAACGCAGATATAGAGAGGAGCCAATGCTTTATTAATAATATCTTTAATCATGAAGTTGGATGTGCTACAATTTGGTTAATGACCATATTTATATGTATTTGGACGGCGACATTTTCGAAGGGTTCAATGCAAGAAATCAAATAATAGCTGGTATACTGTAATTAATGTTTGACTCATTGTTAGAAAACCCAATACCAAAATTTCATTTGGAATTTTCTAAAAAAGATATAGTGAGTATATTTAAAATAAAAATAATGTCTAATATTCTGAAAAGTAAAAAATTCCGGAAACGTTAGAGATCAAAAAACACACGTAAGTATATTCCGTACTACCACCACCCCATCAGATAGTTTCAACTCAAGAGGCTAGTTACTACACATGTACGGAAAATTTCATTATAGGAAATTACCTTGTTTAATATTGACGATTTATTTCTTTTACTGCTAGAAAAGGCATGCTTTCAAGATAATAGCCGTTAGAAACTGGGAATGTCTTAATTGTCATTTTTTTATTACTCTATAGGAGATATCTAGTATGTTGTAAGTAACGTTCAAACGAAACAATATCCTTGACAAATTGTTTTGTGATTGGGAGACTGATATGACGAGAAGACAAAAAACTGCCGGCGGCATCGACAACAACAAAAACCATAATAACAACTTACAAAAACGACAATGATGCGTTTACACAAAGAAAAGTGTAACCTTCACTCGAACTGGACTATCAACCCCATTAAAATAAATTCAATTAAATCATTCTGATTTTGTAGTTGACCCCTTTGTCCTGTCCTTTAAAAAAGATAAAATGAAATTATTTTCTACTCTTTATAATGAAAATGATACAATTTATTTATTTCTATTAATTATTTTATATTGATATAAAACTCTTAAGTTTTAATTTACGTTATACGTTTAAGCACAAAAACTGCTAATTTATTGTTTTCAATAATGTTTATAAAACCAATGCCTTTTTGTAAGTTATGAAGCAATTCTTACGGTTGTCCCTAACGTTATGATGACGACCCAACTCTCAGTTAAGCGAACTGGCAACCGGCTGGACGGCTGAGGTTCAAATCCCGGGAGGGGTCTGCAGATCTTCGCTCACCCTCGTTTGTTCAGAATAGCTTCCAGGGTCACATAAGTTATTATGCAATGAGAACCGGAATCGTTCGAGAATTGCAATAGTCTAAATATGAAGCTGACCGCAACTTTCTCCTAAGCCCGAGCTCTACTAATAAAGAAGCAGTAACGTGCATAGCGGCAACCAATGTCAGTTGGATACTGTGGTACATGTTACTAAATTCGTGCGCGTTTCAGGTTTTAGGAAGAAAATTACAGCGAAAAGATGATTTGACGAATTCTCATTTCTTTCAAAAGAGAGATTGTAGTAATGAAGATTCAAATTATTGGAACATTAGATGAGAAACAATTATCAATAAATCCATGTATAATCTTTAGCAACAATAACTTGTACAAATGTGAAGTGTTGGCTCACTAGGTGTTCTACGACTAACGGTCATTCCTTGACATAGTTCATAAATATGTCTGTGACGCAATATATGAGAATGATGATAATGGTTTCATAAATAGAAAATGGTAAATGATCGTGGTACTCGGAGAAAAGATAATATAATAAACATTTCAGAGAAAACGTGTAATTTTTGTGAAAAAAAAAACATTTCATCGTATTCGCGATAGGTTTTTTTACTTGGCTTGCCAAAGAAATGTGAATGCCTTAAGTTCTTTCAAAATGTTACCACAATAACAGTGAGCAGAATCGGATTATTTTCACCATGACATATTGAACTAGTAGTTTTTTCTTTAATAATTCTCAGTTCTTGTGCTACCATATTGATAATAGGAACCTATTATTTTCCTCCAACTGGTTCCATAATTCTCTTTCTTTCTAAAATTTAATTGCAAGAAAAATTACCTAAATGTCCCGTAAAAAAAGTTACAAGTTCGAATTTATTTTCAAACTTTGTTATAATTAATTAAATAAAAACATGATAAATGTTGGTCAAAGCATTCAGTTCATTGTTTCATTTTGTCGAAACAATAGATACTTTGTATTGTAATGCTAATCCTTTTGCATTTTTCTCGATTCCTACATACTTAAAAAACATAAAATACAAAACAATTTTTAAATAATACAATACGCAATTCATACTTCAAGGTAAACAAACCCTGAATATATACATGACAAATGTACTCAAAGTGAAGTTTATTTATTTTACGTCAAAAAAACGTTCAAACTGCGTATGACGTGCTATGGGGAAAAGTGAATTGTGTGCACATTTTCAAAATTCTGTGATTCCTACACTAAGTAATATACTGCTTAAATTTAAAAAAAAAACTCCCATGTAATAAAATCTATTTTCAAGGATAACTAAGCCATAAATTTTGGCTCTTATCCATGTTGTCCTTCGGAATAATACTTCCTGCCGTGACAACATGGAAACATTAATTTGAATAATTGTATTTCCCACTGAATTCTAGAAGACGTGCACAGAAAATGAAGTTACATTTATGTCTAGAAGCAAAACAAGGGGCCATCTCAGCATTTGCTCAATGGATCAGGGAAACTGGACGAAAAACCTGATCGAGATGGGGGTCATTGACCCGGAAGCTGTAGTACAATAGTTGTTACAGGTTGTTTATACTCATTTATACAGTCCAAATGGTAAATAATGCATTATGTATCATTGTTAAAATTAATGTTACTTTTCTTGTGATGCTCAGTATAGTCTCTAATTGTATAGAAACAGTTATGCAGCAGAAACGATTTCACTTGGGATTTAAACTTTTCTATCGAATTTAATCGTTTAATGTCATCTGGCAAAGTGTTGTAAAATAATGTACATGTATTGTGTGTGAAGTTTTTGTATTGAGCTGTTGATACTGTCACCTGATGAATATGATTTCTACGTCAAGTGTTATAGTAATAGACACTCGACGTAGTAATATATTGATTACCAATGGATAGAAAAGCGTTTACGAAACTTCGCTATTCATAACCTGAAAAAATGTATTTTTTTATTTATCTAAGTTTTGTAGCTGTATTATTATTCCTTCACTGTTTCCCAAACTGTCACAATCAGATAGAAAGGGCATAAATGAAGTGATATGTGTGCGTACATATCCATGTTTGGGTTTGTGTCTGTGTGTGGGCGAGTCAATGTGGGCACACGCATGCGCGTACAAGCATGGGCAAGTAAGTGGCAGAGTAAGGTGTGACCCGTCAGAGCGAGTGAGAGAGAAGAGAGAGGGAGCGCGGAAGACAAGAGAGACAGAGCAGCCAAGGCAGATGAAAGAGCACGCAAGTGTGTGTGTGGACACACACGTGAACGTGAACACGTGTATCGCCATGTGTAATTATGAACGTTCCTGCGCGTTAAATTGGAAGACATTCATGGTTACCTAAGGTCAGGACTAGTGACCAATACATAGGGAGAAACAAAACCGTTTCTTTTTACACTGTTTTTCATAAAAAAAGCAAAGAAATATTGCGTAAAAAATCATTTTTTCTGTTGAAAGGATAAACTCCCCAAGATATTACATTAAAACTGAACCTAACATACGTAACTAAAATTAGTACAAAGATAAATATTGAAATTCTGGATTTCCATATTTATATTTGAATAATAAATTTTTTTTTTTTTTGCTGACGCTTTGACCTACCAGACCTCGTGCAGTTGCAATTGTAGAGACATTTCAGCATTTGTAAGCCTTCGTTTGTGCCCATATTTGTTGCTTAAATTTATCGCAATGGAGTCTTTTTCTCCATTGACCACCATCATTGACTTCCATCAGACCAAGAACTTTCGGTCACCTTGGAATTTTCAATTTGCAATTTCTATGTATAATTTTTGTTTATTTTGTAACTCTGTGTCATTGTTTTCTTTCCTGACTTCTAAAGCTTCGATCTATTTCAGCATAGATTTTAGTATTTTTATTAATATTTGTAAAATTCCGAAATTGTCCTATTAGTCAAAATGGTACACTTCTTTCAACATACACATAAAACTTAAACGTGTTTTTTCACATCCTAAAATACATGTCGAAATCCATGTGATGTAATTATTTGCTATATTCAAAAGTCTAAATTATCTTTCTTCACTAAATGTACGTTCAATTTCTAGATAACATTTCTATTTCTTTTCAAGGTATACAATATTTCCCTTCTTTCTGAAACGTACATTTCAACTCTGTAAAGCACCTCACTTTTATTACCATGTTATATCGCCTCAGTGTTGTATATTTAGAAATTAATTTTTTGCTGCAGGTGGTTTTGTGAGTCGAGAGGCAGTTTCTATTTCGCACAACAAAACTCCTTTTCCATATTTTTCTAGATAATTTTCTTGAATGGTTTAGCCAAAATAATATTTTAGAGTGAAGTGAATTGAAACTAAACGTAAAAACTGTTCGACATAAGTAAGCACTGCGTGAATTTAAACTAAACGTTAAAACAGTTCGACATAAGTAGGCACTCCGTGAATTTATCCAAAACGTCTTAACAGCTTGGAGTCTAAGACGATAATAAAAGTTTATTACTCTGTTGCTTTGCTGATTGTAACAGTTTATACAGATCCGCTAGCACTGGTTCGTCATCGATATAGTATCTAACATACTGAATCCGTAACCAATGCCAATGTTCACCCTTCAGCAAACGCATTGCTCTTAGCGCAAATGGATTACAGACCTCTTCCTTTTCCTTAGGTAGTCTTTTGTAAAAATACCCCTTCATTTGTTACATTGGCGCATTCCAAAGACATTAAACTTTTCTTAAAGGTATCGCGGAAAATAGTGCTGGATGTCTATCATCGTACGCTCCTTGTACACTGGATTTGTACCAACTTCTCTAAACTGTTATCATTCTAGACTCCAAGTTATTAAGACGTTTTAGGTACATATTTAGCAAAGTATAATTTAAGTTTCGATCTGTTATTTCCTTTAGCTGCAACCCACTCATCTCTAATATAATTGGACTCAAAAACCGTTTTAATTCTGTCTTCTAGTTAGAACGCTAAAACTACAGACGCCAATTTGCTGCTAGTCGTATACTGTTTCTTTTTTTTTTTTTTTAAGAACACATACTCTGTCTGCTGTTTATTTAAAAATCTCCATGTATTTTAACCTTTTAGGGTATACTGAGGAATGTATACAAGTCATCAGCAAAAGTCAAGCACATCATAACCTTAGCTCTTCCTAATTTGATTGGTTCGTCCATTCTAAATTTTCATTTCAGATTTCGCCACTTCAGATTACGTTTTCTAGCACGTAGTTGAAAATGAATGAGATCAATCACTAGTCCTCACTTTTGTTCTTAATTTCGAAAGGTTTTGAAATTTCTCCTATGAGCTTTCTTTTATATTTTACGAAATTTAGCGTTTGTCTGACAATTGCCAAAGTTTTGAGACTCAGGATATATTTTTTCAGAATCTGAAAGAGACTTGGAAGCTTATTATAAACCATAGGCATTTTTGAAGTTAGTACTGAGTATTTTTCTGTAATATTGTTTGGTGTCTGAGAATTAGATTTATAATTAAAATTTAATCTGAGCAAACTCTACACATTCTTAAAACTTTTCGATTTTAGCCCCTTTTGCATTGAATTCGCTCCTGGAGACATTGAGAGTGAATTCTGGATGTATCTGAAGGAAAGAAGATTCCTCTATAATTATCTACACATTAGTTCTAATTTCCCTCCACCCCTCAGTTCTCATAGTTCCTTTGTTGTAAAATACAACAATATCAGAGTTTCGCCAAAGGATACAAGGATCGAATGCACGTACAATGGTCGGGCTCACCCTGCGATGTGAGCAGACTGGTACTGAGGCCGGAGTGGTCTCCCTCGGCTGGCGCCCCCACACGCAATTCCTCTGCAGAGAGCGCCAATACGTGTGAACGTAGGCTAAAAATAAATGCAAACGCACAGAGCCCGGCACGATTGCGAGCGGGCGCGAATGAAAAGAGTACCCGGCCGCTGGCCCGCGCGCTCCACCGACACCCCGCCCTGCGCAAGCACCCCATAATCCGCTCAGCGAATGCTTCACCTACGGCCTCTTGCCTTGGCTCTGGACAATTAAATTAAACTTCCGACCCTCATAAAAGTCAGTATTCCCCTTTTTTACCCTATTTTTTCGTTATTATTTTATTATTATGATTTTTATTATTATTATTATTATTATTATTATTATTATTATTATTATTATTATTATTATTATTATTATTATTATTATTATTATTACCATTATTCACAATTTCTCTGCTTTAGCAGGGAAATTATCACCAGTCCAATTGATGTTATAAGACCAGGCTCGGACTGCGCAGGAAGGAAATTCATCGTGACCTACATGAATGTCACGCATTTAGGAATTTCTTGACAATATAACATGTTTGAAGTAGGGTGGCTTCCTGGGCTTCATCAAAGATATTTTTCATATCTAAATTCTCCAGATTTCTTTAAAAGTTCCTGGTGACGACTCCTTCAACGGATATAACCATGGGGAAATGGGAGATCTCATGCAATTTCCATATGTTTTTTAATTCAGTTGCCAAGTTCTCATATTTTCTGAACGAGCACAGCATCTGGTTCATACTTGTAGTATGCTGGAGCATTATTCCCCAACATTCCAAGTTTCATTTCTAGTTCTCGGTGAATGAGTTTCGCTACTTGGTTATGTCTGCCTAAGTACGCACTCTCTGACAAAGAACTGCACCCAGCCATTATGTGCTCAATAGACTCTCCGTTGTTACCACTTCATCTACGTTTGTCGATATCATTCGTTTTTTAAATATGTTTTTCATAGTTTTTAGTTCTTGTTACTCTATCCTGAATTGCTACTACAAAACCTTCAGTTTCCGGGAACAAGTAACCATTGTTCAACCACTTCAAGGTCGCAGATTTGTCAATCATAGGGTCCAACAGAGAATTTGGAAATTTACCGTGAAGCATTATTATTATTATTATTATTATTATTATTATTATTATTATTATTATTATTATTATTATTATTATTATTATTATTATGATTATGTTATTGTTGTTGTTTTTGTTCTTGTTCAAGAGTAGTATTATTTTCGACTTAATTAAACAAAACCATTTTTTCCTGGATGTTTTATTTCTTTCACACTAAAAACTGTTCATGAGGGATTCAGTTCACGTAACTTGGCTGGATACACAAAACCTCTATGTAACGTTCGTTACCAAATAAGTAATTCCATCCTCAAAGCTCACTTGTAAACCAAAAAATATATAACAATATACCCAATGATGCAATGTTATATTTTTACTATTGTAAGTAAGCTCTTGGGATGGAATTACATATTCCGAAAAGTCAGCACACTTAAATACGACGTTTCACGTACCCTTCCAAATGAATTATTTCTAAATCTTGCATTGTTTTTATATAAAAACAAAATTTGAGAAGTGGAGTAGTCTATTCTGAGGTCGTCGATAAGGTTCTAAAAATATTTTGGGTTTTTATTCATTGCAGTGAAGAAATTTTAATAAACATTCACAAAAATTACAAATTGTTTTATTCTGGAGATGAGATCAAAAAGACGATTGCGATGTCTGCCATTTGGAACATTGCTGTTTTTCTGTTTGAGAAACTATACCAGGTATATTGAATATACCTTTTAATGATTAATGTTTTCAAAAAAACTAGTTATTGCTTATCTATATTAATTTTTGCTTAGCTATATTATATTAGAATAAAGAAAATATCATGATATTTTTGTTACAAAAAATGTTCTATTCATATGTAAATGAGTCGACGATAATTGAAGTTTGTGACAACTATTCCCAAAGTAATCATGTTTAAGTGTTTATGAGAAGCCCAGCCGTTTATGAAAAGAACAAAGCAAATTTAAAGAATACTGTGTAAAACTGAGTGTTTTTCCAAAAAAATAGAAAATTTTAACAGTAGCACATTTGATAATATTATAATGATAGAGTTTAAAAATAGTTATTTTTAATTTATGAAAATGAGTATCGAAAACTTTAGATAGATACGTGTGATGAGACTAACCATAAATTGTTACTGAAAAACAACTTGACACATATTACAAATGTTTGTTCGGCGATAACGGTAAGTGAACAGGAAATATTTGAAACTTTTCATCAATACTAAATCTATCCAAAACGCCATTCCGATAAACGACAACTCAAAATCCACTTATCGATAATCCTTTGAATAAACAGTTTCGTAACATGGTGGCTAATCAGCCAACTGATCAAGGGACTAATATAAACATGATCATATCGCTGTGGCAATTTTATTTATTTGTTGATATTTATCTAACACCACAAGACGACAAAATAACGATCCCTAATTTTACTAACTTTTGAAATAATCATTACAATACATTTATGGGTTTAACTCTCTACCTCTAACAATTCGAAATATACGATTATCTATTCACAAAAATAAGTTTCGATTATGTGTAATGTGTAAAGAATATGTCGCACTTATATCTGAAACACTACTTCCTCAAGAGGTAACTTCGTATGTGTTTATGAGGATTGTAGGAGTTAATGTCATCTGAAGAGGCGAATAAAATACAGAATTAGAAACATGCTGTATTGATCTGAAATATACTTAAAATGTGTAGATGAATAACTTTCAATAAAAGGCTGGATTGAATCTCTACCTAATAGTAGCTTAATGATGTGTGAAATATCGACATAGAGAAAAGCGTATTTTGAAAATAATGTAAGCGGCTGAAGAGGAGGGGGGTGCAAGTAGATATTTTAACATTTATAGGAAACTTACTTCAATGTATATTAATATACATTCTGAAGAAGTTATTTACAAAATATGACAATATACACGTCAAATATTGATACTTAAAGTTTTTATTTCATGTGTACGAAGTTTTGTGTACTTAATTTTTAATAAAATACATTTTGCAACTTCCTGCAATCCCTTGTTTCTCTTTAGTTGTGGAAGTTGATTGCACCCCCAGTTGGCACCGAGGGTTTGCGACAGTTGAATCGGTGATTTTAAAAGGAAAATAGATCACTTTTGTTTGTAAAAGGTGTTGGGATAAGTATGCATTTTCTTTGTTATTCTTCAAACTATCGATCAGTCTAAAAATGAAACTTGTTTAGCATAAAGTGTGTTCTATTGCCAACTAAAAATTCTAATGTCTGGAAAAGAAAAAGAAGTCCAGGACTAGTTTCGGACCATCACAGATAAGAACTAGTACTTTCAGCTAGGAAACGCCTAAATGATTCATGACAACAGTAATAGACACTGAGGACAACTTAGACTTGAAAACCTGGTGGTCGAGCTATTTTAAGAAGACAGCCAAGTCTCTTGTTCGTCCAGGCATTGTGAGTCTGGTATGATGTTTTTTCAAGTAAAGGAGCTGACGTATGATAAAAAATATATTCGTTTCCTCGTGGCAAGTGAGTAAATATATTGATGAGCATACCAAGAACACATTCATGTTGACAAAAGGAAAGGCACGTGAAGATTTGCCTTTCACGAATTATTTATGGTTCAGCTGTTCTGAAACTCTGAACATTCAGCAAAAACGCTAAACTGCTTGAAATATCACGTCACTTCACAGATAAAAGTTAGTTTCGTCTTTCATTTTAATGATAAGTTGAAAATAACAGTTTGCAAGGTGTTTTTTAATGCAACAGGTAGAAATTCATCCCAAAAAAGGTTTTTGCTTTAGAACACTACAGTTACTCTCGTTCATTCATTAACAATATTCTGCTCTAAGACGTTCTTCTGCACTCGTAATTACATCTTTTTCTTACAATTGTGCGCATTGCCTGATCATGTTTATTCATTCCTCTACATTCGTGCGGAAAGTTCTATAAAACTTGGAATGAACTGGTGACAAATCGAAATAATTATAATTTTGTATTTTCCAAATTTAATATCTAATTAGGCTGCATGATATATTTCATTAGAGCTGGTGTTGATTAAGTCGACTGTGCGTTGTATTGTTTAATTCTGACCATTATGATTTTCTACTTGTTTTTTTAAATCACCCGTCTAACTTTTCTATTGAGTAAATCAAAAATATTTCCAACAATTAATTACCACACTTGGATATTTACAATACAGATCCTTCAACAAATCCTGCTTAACCACCATTGACAACCACTCTCCAATTCTCTTTGTACAACTTCTTAACTCACTCCCTGAAGTGCACTTAACAACCACTCCCTGAAGTGTACATACACACCAGGAACTCTTAGGAGAGTCAGAATTACAAAAACGTAATCTCTAGTATGACATATTTAAATGGTATATAAAGGAAAGAAAATAATCAATTTCGTGTCAATTAATATCACACTGTCTTCAACTGATTCGCTTATTTGGGTAATGTAGTAACATTCTCCATTACTCTTCTCCGTCTCCATTGAACAATTTCGTAACAAACTGTCCAAACCATCCTCCCCTTTTCCTGATCGTATTTCTTAAATGACCACAATGGCGTGCAACAATAACACTCATCGGCGGAGAACATCAATAATTTTACGCCTTTTTCCTTCTGAATGGTTAAAATGCAAATTAATGTTCAGTATATAAATTAAGCTGTGCTCCTTTTAGAGAAAAAAAATTTCTAGTTTACAGATATGAACTCATCTCTCTTTTATGTAAATCTCTCTTGAACCCCTTTCCTTTTAAACCAATTCCATGTACTTACAAAATATTTTATGCCACCAGAGTATATTAAAAAGGTAATAATTTTTCATTAAATTCTGTTATAATATTAGTACTTTGTACAACAAATGAAGGTACATGGAGAGATCCGAGACACATCTAAACTTTCCTTGTCTAAGTCTTGTGAAATACAGAAATTGGATATGATGACTGGGAGAAAATGAAACAATTTGTTAGAAAAATAATATTGTAAATTTGCGTGACAACCAATTCCACTAACTTCGCTGCAATAAGAGCCTCTTCAATAAATCTTGTATTCTTTTTCAGAAATGTCATTTGTCCCCTTTTAGAAAAGATGTTCCGAGAAACAGTGAGTAAACGTGTCTCATGTTTAGCGTTACCGGCTGTTAAGTGGAAGTAAAGTAAATTTAGCTAATCAGTAGTATTGTAGGATGTTTTTGAGAACGCTAAAACAGTATAATTTAAGCCAAGAGCCAGCAAAAGAGTTTGCTATGTGTCCATTATACATAATTAAGTTTTTGTTGAACAATTTTCAAGGAACTGAAAAAACCTTTTGAAGTTTAGAAGATCTTAGAGTACAACAAATCAAAGGTGCAATCAACTCATTAGACCAAATGAGAAAAAACTGAAATACATAAGAAAAATTTAAAAATGACTCTTTTGTACCTTCTACAACATCCTAAATTTAGCATCGATAAATATGTGCTGTATCCATCACATAGTAAAAAGGCACATCAAATAGTGAAAAGGAACGTAATATTTCTCAAAGTGAAAAGGAGTTACGCTATCACATAATATCCTTTTGGCAAAAATACTATTTGTGGCGAGTATCTAAAGAAACTAGTATACCTCTATGTTCTTCTTTCATACTCTTATTTTGGTTCAAGGTGCAAACAGTTAAACAAAAACGCGAATATCTTAATATTACCTTTTTTTAGGAAAGAGAAGAGAGCATTTAACATTTTGCGTCACGTAAAAATCAGACCAAATACGGTCCATTGTTAATTAAGTTATCTATAATTCAAGAAAATAAATTAGAAAAATGTCAGAGAGCTTTGTAAAGTCTATTCTTTTATTAAATTTAAGAGAAAAAAACAGTGATTGATATCCAGATATGATATAATTATTCAATACTCTCCTTTCGTTAGGATGTTGGCACATAGGCAATAGTAGTGCACCCGATTAGTGAAGATAGAGTTCATATCAGAGCAATGAACTGAATTTATATTAATAGTTATTTGAAGGAAACAATATTTCTTCATTTTTACGGAAGAAGAAAAATTAGACAAATGGTCTTACAGAGAGAGAATTTTAGGAACAGTTGTTTCTTTATCAGAAATCCAACAAATTTGGGTTCAATGAAGACCAAAGATATGAAGTCGCATTATAAAATAAATTGCGAGTACATGAGCAAATTTTATCTGCAACATTTTAAATACAATTTTAACGCTTTTTTGCGTTTCGACTACATAAAATTTGAAATCTTTATAGAAATCACATTTTTCTTCACAAAATACTGCAAGTACAAGATATTTTGACAAATTTGAAGATATAAATAAGAACAGTTGATGGCAATGATCAAATACGCAAGAAATAATTTTAGTCGTTTTAATATGAATATAATGATGCGTGATTACTTCGGAAGACATCAAACTTAGATATAAATTGGGATTCGTAAAAAACTTACGTTCATTGAGTATCTTCTTTCGGCACTGTACCGAGTTTTTCCTGTTGATCTACAGATATTTTTCCGCATTTGTTGGCATATCTGGAAAATAAGAAAAATTTGACATATAGTTATCCTTTTTTAGCAAGAATATTTAGAGCCCTATTTTAAAATTAATTCAATGACGGTTATTAAAGTCAAGGAATATAATAGACACTATTAATTAAGAAAACAACCAATAAAATATTGAACGCTTTCATACTCAACAAGTCCAAATAAGAATTGGGCCGAGTAGGGACAATAAACAGAGTACAGTGCGTGTATATGCGTCTTGCTTATATTATCAAAAGCCTTCTTCAATAAATATTCATTATTGGAAAACAAGTAAGAGTTTACTTTCTACTCTCGAATATCTCAGTGACATTCAGAGAGTAAAATGCCAACACCAAGATGAGGAGGCAAATTTATTGGAAAATCAAAAGAAAGAGAGAGAGAGAAAAATTTTATTCGTAAATAATTGTTTAATTAAAAGAACTGTTCTTATTTTCAATCAATACCTCAGAAAAAATAAAAATACTCCTATCATTTAAATAAAATATGTTTTATACATAGATTATTAATTCTGCTATTAAGTGTTGTAACTCGGTTTAGAAAATTGAAAATGAAAAGTGACCATGTGACTAAGAATGATTTGTTACGCATTACAAGTTACATAACTTTGAAGCGTGTATGGTACATTGATGAAACGACGAAATTTTTTCGAAATTGATTAGCCAACATAAACGTAGGAACACCTTGACGGCCTCGCAAGAGGGGTCACGTTTTCGCATCCCGTCTTGGCAATGGATGTTTGCTTGTGTGTCGCGGCATGGTTGAACTCTCACAACAATAATGTATCACCTTTCAACTCGCTTCCTTCCATTCTTGATGGCCTGGTAGTGGAGTGATTTGGAGCAGCTGTATCTAAGTAAGCGCTACACTATGGTTGTGAGTTCGAATCCCGCGTAACGCATGGATGTTGTGTATTGTAGCGTAGTAGGCCAATCCCAGCCACCTTGCCTCACCTAGTCCCCCTCCAAACCCTTATCCTTGCTATTCGAGACTGATACCCTTCCCAAACCGGCTTTCTTTAGCGGACTGGACCCTGCGGGATGCCTCCTCAGTCCTACTTCCCTAGTGACTGACGGACACGGACCTACGGGCCACTCCGACAACTGAGCGGAGGAGGAGGGTCCCTCTCCGAGAATAATCTCAAGTATGAAAAGAGGGACGGGGTAGATGTCCCGAGCGTTCACGACGCGGGACGTAAGCGCCATGACTAGGCGATCGCTGAGAGAACTGAAAGGCTAAAAGGCATTCTCACCAGAAATAAGTACAATAAGAACTACCACTACAAGATATCACTAAAGAATTTATTTTCCTCCAATTTCTCGATAGGACAATGCTACTGACGTGATTACCACTTACTTGATTTATTCCATAATATTTCTAGACAACTGAGAAAGTAAATAGTTACTACGCAGTGGGTATTTTCTACCACATAATATATCTAAAATATCTACTCCAATGATCAAAATAGACGTTAGCGAATTTTGAAACATTTCTTCTAAAATATGTGTCTGAAACCAATAGTTTCCAAACTTATTATGGAAAGGGACCCCTTCTCAAAACAAAAACATCACCGTGAATTCCCAAGTGAAATAATTAACAAACACATAATAGCAAAAATAAGTACCCTACACATTTAATTTTTATGGTTTAAGTGGTGACAAAAAATAAAAGTAACTAAAAAATAATGTTTAAAGTTTTATTTATTGAAATGATAAGAACCGTTCTGTACATAATGATTTGCTTTACCTTCATATTCTCTTTACCATCATTCTCTGGGTTTTGTATTGATTAATAATGTATTAGACAATTTGCTGACAAAACGCTATTATAATGAGCTACAGTTTTTAGAGATCTATGTTAACCCAACCCAGCATGAAAATCGGCGTATCCCGGAAGATTCATTAAACTGAGTTCTATCTTTAACAAGTAAGGAATCATGTTTTAATACATACGACAAAATGGAATCTGCATTATACCTATACCGACGGAAGCCATTTTTTGGCACAGCACCGCCCATGGCAGCGAAGA